>JASXSY010002933.1:0-54318 GCA_034509805.1 Sipha maydis
TGTTCACGTGTGTGGACTTCACTCCTAATGGAGTGGGTCCTGGTGGGGGACAGAATAGGCAACTAAAACGACGGCTGGGGAGAGAGACTACAGAAAATGCTGCAGAGAATTTTTTGTACTGAGCAGGGTTCGAACTGGTGACTACGCGCGTCATGGCCAACTGGTATGACCACTGCACCACACTGCCCCTTATTACAGTCAATATCTGCATAAGAAACAAAATTATTTCCATAAAATATACCAACGACATTTACGTCGATATTATTTATTTGAGCGTATCTAACGATTTATCTTTAAATATTTGTTATACTCCTTTAAATATTTTCAATACTAATACTTAATACTTGGGACAATAAAATAGAGCAGGACCAAAGGTGACTAAAACTCTTTAATTTTAACACCAAGTAAATATGCCTCAGGTGTCTCATTTAATATATATATATATATATATATATATATATATATATATATATATATATATATATATATATATATATATATATATATATATATATATGTATATATATGAGTATTCAATATTTAAAATAATTGTTAATTTAATAACAATTTTGTTTTAATAGTTATACGATTAAAAACTTGTAGAGATTATTGTTAATGTGTACTTGATTGCTTTGTAAATGAGTGCAAGATAAAATAAAAATTGTGCATTATCGCCAATCAGATTACGTTATAATAATTAAACGATTATGATTATTGATAAAAAAAGTTATTATTTATGAACGTTAAAAATATGCCATACATAATTTTAAATTAAAACTTAACAAATATTTTATAGACTGTATCAGTGGCGTATTTAGGAATTTTGCTAGGGGGGATGAAATATAGAACAATTAATAATATACCCATAAGGTCATAAATACGTACATTATATACATTCTTAAAATCTTTTTTTTCTAACCAGACATACTTAAAAGTAATATCATACTTGAGAAATTCAGAAAACTACCTATATACTACCTATATAAAAAAAAGATCAAGGTGGGATCTATCCCACATATCCCCCCCCCCCCGTAAGTACGCCACTGAACTGTATATTGACATATTGATGAAATATTAACGACTGTCGTTTTTTAAGTGGTCTCAGTACATTAATAATATTGTAAATAATTTCTAAAGCATATGCGGATAGTATTAATAATTAATTATTATTCTTAAAACACATTCGCTTTCCTATAATATATTTTAGTTTTGTTTTATTTCTATGCGTTACGCGTTCCCATAAAAGCACTACTTACACGTTTGATTCACCTAGACACACGTGTTGTTTCGTTTAATAGAAAATATTTAATTATATTTTGAAAATTATTAAATATGAAAATGTCATTAAACTGTGTACAGTTGTCAAGGTCTAAACAATTAAGGCTTAACCATTGATTGTTATTAATGGTAATTTATGGGAAAAATAATATCCTAAGTACCTAATATATGGAAATTGTTTTACACAAAGAAGTTCTATACGAATTAAGGTGGTAATTTGTATAAAACATACTCGTACTGAGACGTATATAATTATTATTTATTTTATTATTTGTATTATTACAGTAATATTTAATTTTTCATGTTTTCTGTTCAATTATTGCTCATTAAACATAACTCACATCAATGTATAAAACCGTTCATTTCAGCAGAAACACGCAAAAATGTATTGAAACTTTAAAGGCGCAACTAAAATAATTGAATTAGTAAATTTTTTTTATCAAAAAATTAAATAAATATTCCTGTGGTATTTTAGATGTAATGAACTTACGTGAAAAATAATCTAGTATTAAAATTACACGTCTTAACAATGTCTTAACATAGAAAATTATTGATTTTATCAAAACAAATATTAGCAGAAATCGCATTAGCACACTTGAATGAAGAAATTTAAAATCATTTTTTGACCAATTTATGTATTTATGGCATGAAGTTTTTGGTATTTTTACTAGTTGAAAATAATGTTACTAAAATAACGAAATAACACCGTAAATCCCACACATTCCTACTTATTCGATTGAACATTTAAAGCAGTATACGAGCGCTTGCAGTTAATTTAAAATATTTTCAAGCGAAACCTTCCAACAATGGTCATTTGAGAAACACAGAATTACATATATTAATGTAGTTGTTAAAATTATTGAAAATTATAACTTTTACACTTTAAGTCTTATTTTGTAATGACGTTTACCAACGTTTAAACAGGTCATTAAAAAACTACAGATGCATAATATGAAATAATGATATTTTTGTTCATTTTCTAAACGAATCCAGAAAAGCGTTTGTCTATTTTCCAGCGATACACACACACACACTACAGGTCATTGCCGGCCGATGTCTTTGGCTAAACAGATCTTCTACATCTTCTCCACGATTCACCCTCTCTTTACCATCGACCTCATCGGGCGTTGTGTCGCCTTCGGATCTATTGTTGTCGGTATCGCCGTGATTGAACTTCGATATATATTATTATTATAATGTGTTGCGTATGACCTTGGTGCAAATAATACTCCGCCATCGCAAGATATTTTCCCATACAAATAAACATAATATATTACGTATAATATTATTATAATTCTTATTAGTTATATAATATATATAATAAATATAATATATATAATATATATTTGGCTGTCAATATAAGTCGGTAGCGCAAATACGAACCCTTTTCATTAGCGGACTAATATTCTACAATTTCAATATAATATTTTTATTTTTTTATTATTATTTTTTTTTATTAGTCTTTAGTCAAATACTATTACAGCTCAACAATTATACGTCATACATAATATTATAGATTAAACATTGTACATTATATATACACCGATTAAGAGTCTTATAAGGTTTCGACGTAGCGTACGCCGTAGCCAATACAAGTGATATGATAGCAGTTAGTTAGTTAAGATATATATTGTTTAGACATAAAATAAAATACATTACTATTATGTTATATAAGAAAAAATGTATACAGAAATAGCTATGATGATAAGGAAGTTTTGGGGATTAATATGTGTAGGACTGAAGAGAGGAGAGTAATTAGAGGACTGATTAGAAAGTTGAGGTTGGTTATAAAGTTAGATAATAGGACGGGAAAATTATCTGTGGTCCGGGTGGCTTCCGCGTATGATTTTGGTCTGGAATGAAGGTTTAGCACCGGAACTTTGGTTGGAGAAGCCTTGAGAAGTCTTGAGTTTTTTTGAGCGCTTATGAAAGCAGGACAGCCCCTAAAGTTGGCGGTGTGGTCTCCGGAGCACAGGGCACATTTTACCAGGCTATTCCGATCTTTGGAACATTCCTTGGTGTGATGATTTGCTCCGCATTTAACGTAGCGCGCGACGTGGTGACAATAATTTTGCGTGTGGCCATATGATTGGCATTTATGACACTGCGGAGGACCGCGGTTCTTTTTGTGCGATTTTTCTATAATGACATTAGTGTTAAGTAAAGACGAAATTTTTGTGATATCCACATTGTTTGCATCTTGGGAAACTTTTATAAAAAATAGAGATAAGGGGCGTTTGTTTTTATCTGATATGTTTTGAACATGTACGACAGAGTGTCCCAATTCTGATAGAGCAGAAACAATATCTTTTTCAGTGGTAGAGAAGTGTAAGTTTCTGATAACAAACCTGACTGAGCGAAATTTACGGGGTTTGAAGGTGTGGAATTTGGCGTCGGTGTCATTTAGATGTTTCACAATTATGTTAAAATTTGACAAACTCGAGGACTGAACAATAAGATATAATGTTGACGATTTGCAAGTGAATCCATTCGGACCGATAAGATTTGTTAAGAGGTTTTTGAATGCTGAGTAATTTGAAATATCTTTGATATAAATTGGCGGTGCTGGAGAATCTTCGCCCTGATCGGGAATGTGAGCGTTTCCATGACTAGATATGGATGTAATAGATGGTGTAGTAGTTTCAATTTCGTCGGAGGCGAGAACGGCGTATCTGCCATGTGTTGAAAATTTTTGATTTTTTATCGCCAAGAGTAGGTGATAAAGACGAATTTGACAGATTGCGCTTTGAATGTTTTGAGTTAGTAGGATTATGTGGCGAACCGGGACTCATGTTCGGATCTGGATCTTTCACAAAGACGTACTTATCGTCGACCTTGGCCAAACGAACTGTCTGGCTCATTTGTAGGTCTATGATAACTACCGATTATTGGCAATTTAATAAAATCAATTAACGAACATAAAACAGAGATAACGGAACAAACACAGTACGAGGTACATGCGTTCATGTTGAGCGCTGCGGCCGAACTCAATATAATATTATTACGCTAAAATGCCTACACCAGTACTGGACCGAAATGTCATGGATTTAGGAAGTTATAAGTTATTCATGTTTCATGCATTAATGTACTTTAATGAGATAAGATTTTTTTAGGTATGTTATTATTATATTCTGTTTTATGCATGCAACATTTGAACGCATTTAACGTGAAGACGACCGATCGAAAATTATACATATTATAATATCCGAAACATAACGCATATACGATAAATGAATTGTTATCGTAAAGAAAATCGATTTTTTCCTCATAATTAACACAGTTGACGATTTTAATTCAAATGATATTTCTTTTAAAATCCTCAAAACACGTGCTAAACGTCTTTCCAGTGAAATGTCAGAGATGCATGATTCCCGTACCTTCTCTCTGCCTTTATCTTTAATTACGTTATAGAAAACAATATACATCAGTCTATTTCGAAATAAAATGTGTTTTTACATTATAAAACATAAATATTGAATCGTAGGTACATATCGAAGTTTAAATGAACTGTTTTGAATTGTACACCTATCTATTCTTGCAATATTATGATTTATAAATAAATCAATTATTATTCTATTACTCAAATCGAATGATTAATATTCACAGGGAGATTTAGTCAGAAAATCAAATTTTTTTGTATCACAAATTATTACAACTACATCATTGATATTAATTTAAAAACATAATTTAATTAGGTAACATGTATCCATATTAAATTACAAGTATAAAAAATAAACATATTTACCACCTGCTACTTATTAATAACTATGTACTGCAATCTAATACAAAGTTCATATTTTCATATTGGTTCACCGAAACCGATAACCATAGTATATTACATATTTTCAAATACTTATATATAAAATTATGCAAATCATACGACTACACGTGTATTTAAAACATGATTAAAGTAGTTATTTTATTTCAATTATAACTATAACCCGACGAATATTTATCAATATATCATGTAGCTTCGTTAAAATTAAGAAAAGTTAGTTTTTTATGAGTTTTTATGTATAACAAAGATCGATAAATACATTAGATTAATAATATTTCTGTTATTCAAGTTGAATGATATTTTATTAACTAACAATATATGTTTTTGTGTTCTAGAATTAAAAATATTAAATCTAAATGTACAACAATAAGTAACATATTGTAAATTAAAATTGATTATTGCATTGACTTTTATTAATTTAAATGCTTAAGTAAATATTATAAATTGTACTGTAAATCCATTGTTTCATTAGTTTACGAAGAAAATGTATAAATATTATACAAATTAATGAAATAAAAAGAATTCCAAACACAACATGTAAATCGTAAAAAATACTAAAGAACAAGGACAGTTTTATAGTTTTAATAACAATAAATTATATGTAAACAAACAAGGAACATTTTTTTTTTTATAAGAGTGTTTTATGAACTTTTAAACGTCCTTACGCGTTTGAGAAGTATAATATATATATATATATGTTTTATAATCTAATATAATAATCATGTTTGTGTACATAAATATTTACGTATGGTTACGTACAGTCGCACTCTCGGCTGATCCGTCAAAACGGTAATAGGAATTAAATATGAAAAAATTATGTGTCTGGGAAACCAGACGGCGTTGACACTGTGTTCGTCATAATTATATCTATTGTTCGATTATAACTCATGAGAACAGCTAGGGGAAAAAATAGAAAATAAATAATGATAGTAAAATTTAAAAACAAAAAAAAAACCTTTTAAATATTGTATCACGCATATATTATTCAAAAGGTTTTTTTTTCGTTGTTTACAAATAAGAAACACAGAACACGTATTGTGATTACCGCAAATAGCGTCAGAACGAGAGTGCGTCGGACTACTACAATATAGGTGTTCACTGCTCGTTGAACACACGGGCGTGTAATTCTTATACCGAGACACTAATGATTTATATGCGCAATAAATAAACTTCTATTAATGTATACTCGGAGAAACAAGAATGCTGCTCATGGTAACAAATTATTCGTTTATAATGTTCTGAAATTCGTTACAATAACATAAGATAATGTGGCGTGGAGGGAGGAATACGTTCGCCGGAGACACGATTCTTCCGAGTGTAAATATAAATATTGTGATTTTTAATAACCTGCGTGTAACCCGCGAACGAGACGTTAGGTTTTCTATCGCAAAACGTTCAAATGTGTTTACTCGTCGAGACGGGTTAAAAATGCGTAAGTTTTTTAAAAATAATTTATGAACTATTGTATTGACATCCATTATCAATAGTAATTTTAAACGATTCGAGAATGAACCGTTAAAAGTAAATATTCATTGAATTATAAAATTAATAAATTCTTTTCTAACTCGTGTACGGTATTAAAAGCCAATGGTCGATGTTTTTAAAATAATAATAAAATAATAAAACAATAAAAACGAAAATATATCTATCTATCACTGTCGTAATAAAAATGTTAGTGTCACGGATTTTTATTTCTGTGCATGTCTCGTCTTACAAGTTTTCTCGGATAATTTAACCGACAAAATATCAACTATACTACGAAAAAATTAAAATTACATTTCGGCAATGTCTTTTGAAATGCACACAGGCACCTGTGCTCATCGTCTCGAATAAGTTTTTCGATTTCAAACAATTCTACGTTATTTACATCACATAAGTATAGTCCTCGGTATAGTCTTATTAGAACAGTTAATAATTGTATTTTAATCTTTTGGTTATTGAATATGCCCTCGTGCAATTAAGCGGATTGATAATTCTCTTATCCACCCCTCCCCACGTAGTCATATCACTGTGGTACTATCCGGAACAGAAACTATCGTCTGACTGTTTATTTGTCATTTCTTTGATGTCGAGACGACGATAACACACCACGAATACCAAGATAATACGCATAGTATATTACGGTATTTGCGACAGTGAAAAATTCAAACAATCACACGTGCATTAACGATTGCAGTTTTCGAAACACGGCGATACAGCTTAAGATAATATAATAATAATAACAATAATAATTATAATATATATAGGAGTTGTTAGCGGACGTAACAATTCTATTGCATCGACTTAATGCAGGAATTTATTTCCTGGGGAAAGCTATGAGGTCTTGCGATGTATCTACATATCTACATAATACAACCATGCGTAATATAATAATAATAATTTTTAGTCAATAACAGTAGTACGATGCCACAGATCTCCTCTCTTAAACGTTGCATTTTCTCAAGCTCGATGCACCTTAAGTTAACAAAGCAATTCGACCCTTAATGATAAAAAACACTGTCCTGTATACGCGAAACTACTTTCCTGTCCTACAGTACTTTTCCTACTTCTTCCCTGTAATCTAACCTCGCACTGCTATTGAAAAATGTTTTTTTTTCCTATAAATTAAAATTAAATTTCAAATGTATTGGAAATAAAACAACGTTATAAAGATTTTTTTGTTTTTACAGGAAAATATAACTTATTATATTGTACAATATTTCAACATTTTTTCTAATATTAATTTTTCATTTTTTATTCAAATCAATTTTTGTTTTACAAATGTAAGACAATTATTTTTTAGTTGCATGTTCTGATGTAAAATATGCCGAAACCCATACATATAAATACCAAACCAAGTATTTTATTAGTTATGTTGTTTTAGTATTAGATTTTAAAAAAATTTGGCTCATCTATGCTTATTATACCTTTTTATTTATTGAGTACTTTTACACGAATTTTTTTTCGAGCTCATTGAAATATTTTGCAATCCGTGCTCCAAACATGCAGTGTTATGACAGCAAATTTTGGCACATCATTCAAAAGAAGTACAACATAACACTATAATACAAACTAAACATAACGTCAAACTATTTATATATTTTTTTGTGTGTTTAAGTTTATCACAAAATTCATTAGTACATGGGATCTCATATGTGATCAAGCATATTATTTATGCAGACGGTTCGGTCCCCGTCAAACTTAATTTTTTTCCTCGGTGCCAATACAATATGATAAGTATTTTTAAAAAATTATTTTTTAAAAAAAAACCATCCATCACGATGAACACGCCATTACGGTCAAATAATTATAGTCGATCGATAAGACCGAAAATTATTAATATACATTATTAATTAAACGTACGTAAATATAATACAAGTAATCGTCGATATTTTTACCGAACAGCGAATCATTGTTTGGCTTAGATGATATCGTGCTCAGTGTTGGGAATAGATAACTAATAATTTATCTAGATAAAGATAAAGATGACTATACTAATTCTTATCTAGATACAGATAAAGATAGTTATACTAAATTTCATCTAGATAAAGATAAAAATAAGTACATTTTTATCTAGATAAATATTAGATAATTTCATGTTTGATTTTGAAAATATTCAGGATACTACAGCCTACAGATATTAGGTAAAAAATTCATAATTAAAAAAATTTTAAAATAAATATCATTTTTTAAACTCATTTCAAACATTAATAAACATAAAATAGAAAATAATTTTTTTTTGAAATAAACTTCATAAGAAGATTGTCATCTTGTCAGTTATTATCTGTGTCATAGGTATATGATGTACAGAAAAATGTAAAAATGAAAATATATAAACATTTTAAATTTTCAAATTTTATTTTTATTCTATTTAAATAAATCATCTAGATTGGTACTGATAGATAACAAGATTTTTATCTAGATGAAGATAAAGATAACTGAGTATAAATTTATCTAGATAAGATAAAATATAAATAATTTTTATCTAGATAACTTATCTAGATACATTTATCTAGATATTTCCCAACACTGATCGTGCTACGTAGATAATTAGTAGATGAATGCAACAAAAATGTTTAACATCCATATATTATAACATGTTCTCCACCCTTGTTGGAATTTTGGCCAGAATTCGGATCGATGATTCGATGACGATCTTGTGATGCACGGAAGTTAAATTTACACCCATTAAGTACTAAAACGTGGGTATATACTCGGCGCGTTTTACGTACGCTTTATCTAAATAATGAAAACAGAACGTTTGATGTATGCAAATTTACGTACGAAAAAAATATCTCCTGTTGTGAATCATAAATGCCAATAGAAAAATCTGATGAAACAAAACACCAAGATTATGTGTCATACATTGTGTTTATAATAGTGATGGGCACTATCGAATAGTATTCGAATGAATAAACTATCAAATATCTATTCGAATGTTTTTAACATAACCGATTAGTAGTTTTTAATAAAAACTATCGAATAGTCTGAAAAACTATCGAATATTTCGGTGGACTATTCGAATAGGGCTATCGAATAGTTCGGTGGACTATTCGAATAGAGCGGTGGACTAATAATAGCCTAAGTGGTTCTCATTTGCGTGAAACAGTTTTTATCATGTTGTACGTTTGTATTGTTTGTAATACAAAGATGACAACATAAGTCATGAAGCACCCTCATAAGTTATTTGAATTTACCTTTATCGGCAAACGGGTCGCTGCTCTATTGTATTTTTTAGACTTTAGATTGTCGGCGGCATCGTATTCTTATTTGTTAAGATAATATAATATTATTATTACATTATTGTTATTACTTAGGTATCTTATTTTAGGTCTAAACAGAGACGCAAAAGCCAAAAATAAATTTAAAATTACAATATACCGGTGAAACCTGTAAAGATATTTTCTTCCATTAACTATTCAATAAACTATTCGAATAGTTATGGAATGACTATCAATAGTTCGAATAGTGAACAACTATCGAATAGTTCGATAGTGACTAGTCAATAGTGCTCATCACTAGTTTATAAGATAACGAAACATATAGTAATGAATAGGGCAGAGGACTTGTAGCTCTAAAAAAGCTCTAAATATGCAAGCACTTATGCACTTAAAAACCCCATAATATGCACTTAAAAATGTTTTCAGCCTTTTTATTTAAAAGAATTTATAAAATAAATAGTGTTTAAAACAAATCGAAGCAATTACATAATTTAAATATATTATATACCATAGCCAAATAAACAAAATACATTTTACTTAATTTTCTAAATATTTTGTAAAGAAACGACGTTAGATCATTATCGCTTCTAGAAAAAATGTGTGCTTGCAGATAGTCAAAAACCATATTATACGGCAAAAATTAAAAATAAATAAATTTTTATGCAGAAATTTTGACTGTATTGTTTGAAATAAAAATCAAAAAGTATAAAAGTGTAAAATATGCCCTAAGAACAAAAAGGACTCAAAATATGCATTTATATGCAAAATAAAATTTCAAAACTAGCTTTATGAAAGCATGAAACGTATTTGTTTCGTACTCTGCTATTTTTGTGACTATGCAAAACAAATATGCAAATGCTTCAAGTCCTCTCCCCTAGTAATGAACTAGTAGACGAGAGATTGCTGCAATCTACGGCAATTTGTTTCAAATTAAATGCCTTAGCTTTAGAATCGACAATACATTACAGTACATAAGAATTCACTATCACATTTTAATTGATACTGAGGTATTACGTTTGAACTCTACTTATAAAAAATAACAATTCAAAAAATAGCAATATGAGAATAAGAAAATATATATAATATATTTGTATAAGAACTACTTTTGTAATAAGAAAATAATATTATTTTTTTAACATTGTTTCGGATTGTTAAGACTGTTAATGTAATCAAATATAAGTATACAAATATGCACACTAAAAAATAATTATTGTAATAGTTCTTGGCTCGACTAAATATGATAGATGACGCATTTACTCCTCGCAATCGATTTCGATAAATTATCAGTTATTAAGTCAAATCCAAAAATATGAGGCATTGTTTGAAATCCAATGAACTTAAACACAAATTCTTAACTATCAGTATCCATGAGTGAATGTTAACTTTCTCGTGCTGAATTCACTCTTACGAACTAACAAACAAGGCAATTTTTTCGTAACTCATTTCGGCTTTTGGGCTCACCGCAGAAGAAAAGTGAATGGGGAATATTAAAATTTCGTGGCTGCCTAGTATATTATGACGATCGAATCAATCATTCGTGTGCTTGTAAAAGCGATCGGACTAATAATGACGGTTTGATCGTTTTGTGAACGGTTTGAAAATGTTTTGACAAAGAAGAATGACGTATGGGCGACGGAGGCGATGGCCACTATATAGTAATCAGTCAAATGGATTTGACTCGTACTGCCACCGCCGCCGTCGTTTCGGTTTTAAGAGGATATACAATGCGAAATTGACTAAAAACGTAATAATAATCGCCGACGGCAGCGGCGGCGACGAAATACCGTTAATGGCACCGCATCGGGCAAGGTCATATTCTGATTTACACATACTCGCGCGCATCCGTACGCTCATAATAATAATAATATACGTCTTTGCTAACATGTAATAAAATAAATGATGAAAAATAAAAGAATTAGTAAAGCGACCGGTCCTAAATCGATGGTCGTACGTTTTTTTTTTTTTTATTATTATTACTTTTTTTTTCGTGTGTTGTCGCGTACACAATACGCGCGCAGATGGACAGCGGTTGTAACGAGAAACGTGAAACGCGGAATCGCGGAGACGACGACAACGCGAACGAACGTTTTGCGATTGCGTAACATTAATAACAATGACGATACGTCTAGGAGCGTCCGTCTGGCAGCGGAGACGTGCCGTACATCGGTGGTACCTACGTCGTACGGTAACTTCTGGGAAGTATGATGACTCGCAGTGACGCGACACGGTCGTTGTACGTACAGACAATGATTTCCGGCACAGAGAAGTTCATAACAACGAGAACATTAACCGGGTCCAGATTTTTTGCGCGCGTCAGTGATATCTACCCACGTAGGAAACTATCAATTTTTTCTCTCTAAATATTTTAGAAATGTTGTACACCGTGCAATGCCGACGAGCGGTGATACGTAATCGTGTTAGTTCGAATAAAAAATAAATAAAAAACGATTTCCGCGACTGATTCTCGGATGCGAATAATTAATGTACAACCGTTTCATGTCGTGTACCGACGGAAACATAGATCTGATCGTGTGATGTTAAATCTGTGGAATCTATCGTCACCACCAAAGTTAATTCCAAGTTCTCGTGTAACCGATTGAAAATAATCTAAAACTCTTGTTGTTATTATTACTGTTATTATGGTGGTTTTCACTCTCTATTTTCGTCAGGCGACTATTATAAAGCGTGATTTGACCACCGTCAGATTATACCCCGATGTACACTATTTTCTTTGAAGTATCCTTTATTAAACAAAATAATCTGAGTCTACTTTCAACTTAGTACTGCTTAATATTACTGCTATAACAATTTTCACATTAAATAGAACAAATATCATACGACGTTTAGAAATCTGACTCAATAGAAACGTATTTCATAACGTGTTATCTTGTTATCTATGTTATTTAAATAACTTCGATTATTTTGTCTATAATGTACACAAGATTAATCATAGTTTCACTATTCAGCATAATAAAAGATTTTCTTAGTGATTATTTGTGCACTATTAATATGTTGTAAAAAACAGAAACGTTATAAACATTTAACAATGAATGATTTTCCTTTGAATTTCGGTTGGACGTTAGATATTACTCTAGCGTGGCATTTAAGACTTGAAGTGAAAACGATGTGTCAATGCATTCATAATTTTGGTACATCAAAAACACGATCAATATTATATCATAAAAACCTAGTCAAAGGTTTTTAAAGATGTTTTATGTTTTAAACGTCAACTGGGATGCAGCGGTTAAAAGAAACATGATATAATATATAATTTATCGTCGAGGATCATGCCGATAATTTATGGTCTTCCAATGTAAAATAATAATAATGATGATAATTCCTAGAAAATAGTGGCAAAGGTATTTTATAGCAATTTTATAGGTGAAAAGTCAACTCGGCAACTAGGAAATTTTTTAAATGTATTTTTTCTATAATTTCGTTAAGACAAGTTGATTTTAATTTTAATTTTTTTTTTTTGTTATAGATATTTTTATCAAACTAATTATTTCAAAATTAAACTGTTTCATTGATTATTTGTTTTGAGCTTAAAGACATTTTTTTTTTTTTTCAAAACAACGGTGTTTCAAATAATTTGTGTGTTTGTTTACATTCGAATGAGACAGAAAATAAAAAATAAAAAAATTGCACAACATTTGCTTCGGAGTTTAATGAATGTATAAATTTACGGGAAAGAACAACCTACTTAAAATTTAATTCCGATATCAATAATGAACGATAATGGCTATTACGAGTCCAGCACGATTAAAAAATGAATTACACAAGTATTATAATATGATATGTAGGTAGTAAGATGTAGTAGAGACATGTATTATTATGTACCATACAAATTGTATAGTAAATTTTAATAATAATAATAATAATAAATTGTATGTACCGCAATATTAACTGAGATGTACTCGTTATGTCGTATGATTATAATTCGCCAAAAAATATTTAGAATAAAATAAAGCGGTTTATATCACGCCAAATGACATTTTTGTTCCTCGCGTTCTACAAAGAACTTTTGGGTGAATGTTTGTGTTCCGGGTAAACACTGATGCTATTACAAAATATGACATGTAGTGATATGTATAGAAAGATAAGATTAGTTGCGAAATTCACTAGCGCGCTACAGGTAAAATTACACAACATAATAATACATAATATGCATACTATATGCATATGTATAATATGCATTATACTCGTATATGCTATAAACATAAAATATAATTTATGAATTCGTATGCATTTTATACTAATCTTCAAAGTACATCGTTAAAATTATATTTCATTTTTCCCGTCGACCGCAAACCGCCGTGTACGTCGCGTGTCGCAATATGTAATTTCTAGACAAGAGGCCTTCTCCTAGGTGAATGTGTATTGTAAACAAATTAATGACGAATAGAAAAAAAAAACATTGAGCATGTGCAATGTTTCACTATTATAAATGCAGCGTTGCCTTGCACTATATTACTGCAACGCATCTATTTAGCCTTGTCCATCGTTACGTTATGTTATGTTATCGCTATGTTATTATAACTGCATTGCTGCAGTCATAGACATATAATAGAATAGACCGCGAATAGAAAGAGAAGTTTGTTTTCGGACTTCCTATTTACGAACTCAAGTTGATTATTTTCATAAGCTGGACAACCTCTTATCAACATATTCTATATGAACGATATATACATGGATGAGTAAACACTTACCCAATGCCAAGTCTAAAGTGCACATTTGTAGGACAGCATAGAGCATAAAGTATTTGGGTTTCCAAGCCACCGGGTACATGCTCTTCATGGATACCACACCACAGATTGTCATAGAGTGAATACGCTCCGTGATGAATTGATGATACCATTCTGCTGGTGTATAAGAACCACCATTTTTGAAACGGCGGTCGTCTGTAAAAAAAAAAAAAAAAAACAAACTTAATATTATGTAAATAGCCGCGAAGCAAACGCAAAGTTATTTCGATCAATTCGATCGAGTTTCAACGGATTTTATTCGGATTTTTAAGTCTATGTTGGTTTGTTTGTTCTCGGACGTTTAAAGAAGGTAGGGGGATCAAGAAGTTTAAATTATATTTTTAATATTATGTCACACCTAAACCAACGTAAATGCGCATAGTTTATTACTGTAAAAATGGTTTATGATTTATTTGATTATGTGAATTTCCTATTGAAATCTTTATATCGTGTACTTCATTTGTGCACAGTTTTTTTTTTTCTTTCGAAGAACGAACGCGTCTTCTTCGAGTGGCCGTTAAAACAAATCACATGAATGTCAAAAATTTTAACGAGCAATAATATGAATATATATTTATACATTTTTCAAATAATTTTTATTTTAGAGTTTAAAATTTTTTTTTTTTTTTTAATTGCATTTATTTTTTCTCGTCATATAGCACACACCATTAAGCCGATGAGTCGTCATTCGTTAAGAAAAAAATAAAAATTATATCTAATTTCTAGTATTGTCTGTACATGCACACATACACACACATACACACACACACACACACACCTGAATATACATACACATACACGGGAAATGCGCTTTTCGGCCTTGAACTGCTATCGATGGCTAGCTAAAAGTAGGCGGAGGCAACCGTTCCACTTGGAACCGCACCAACCGCTGCGATTCGCCAATCTGTCAGTTTACGAAAAACGTCGGGTCTACCTATGTGCATACGTACGTAAACACACACGCACACCCACACCTAAGCACGCTCACATACATACACACACAAACATACAGATATACATACACATACACCACACCTGTGTCTTATGCCCAAATGCCACTATACATACGATATAGTTGCCGCCGAATCTCACGTATACTTACAGCCTCCGTACAAAAAAAAGTTCGATTTACGTTAACGATGTGATAACAATACATTTTAAATCGATAAAATAAATAAATAAACATGTTTAATGTTACTAATACTAAAACGAATTCTCTTTCGACGGGACCTACTCAACCGCACTCACATACCGCACTATTTTTGTTTGTTACGTTTCATCAAACAAAACTTGATCGAGTGACACCGCAATATTCTTCAAAAATTATATCTATATCAAAAAAGTTGTTCCTTGTTGTTTTTCCATTCTTCACCAGATTCGATACTATGAATTGAACATTGTAATAATATAATAATCCGTGTTAATCATGACAGTCGGACGTACATTTTATTTGAACTAAACACATTCGTTAAACAGAAAATATACAAAAATGACACAATTCAAACGCCGATTGAAATGTACTGTACATAATATTTTTTAATCACTACCGTCATATTCTACTACCTATCTAAAATCTAATCTTGTGGTTATTTTTAATTTTACTTTCTCTAGAATATTGCATGTTGCATTTAGTTATTTCAAATGTTAAAAATTACGCGTGTATAATTGTATTTTTATTTTAAACATAGCATAACAACTCGATATGGATGATACCTTATATTAATTTACATAAAAAATGAATGTTTAAAAAATCATAATTTATAATTATATTATTTATTAAATTTGTGGTCAATCGTAAGTAATTTATGTACATAATGATTATTAGAATTAAGCCAAACAGAGAATTTTTGAATGATTTATAAAAAAATACTATTTAAAAATTTAAAAATGATTCTTATATTATAGGTATGTACCTTTCGCTTAAGTAAATTAAATAGTCGAATATTCATTTCCACAAACTTTGTAATTCATATCAAACGATGAGTATGTCGTAACACTTTAAAATATTTTCTAATGTTTTTTAAAATTTAAACAAAAAAAAATTACGTTAACTTAGTTGAAACATAAAAATATTATTGTAAATATTACATAAAACTGTAAGTAATAAATAAACGTATAAAGTGTTAATAAACATAGATGAACAATATTAATACACGGATTAAAAAAAAAAAAAATTAAATTTAAACAGATAATAATGCGATAATTTAATTTATCACATTCTGGTAAAAAAAAAATAAATATGCGTTCAATGTCATACCTTCGAAAAGTTCAAAGCTTTTTTTTATTATTATTAAAAAGACGGAAAAATTCTAGCAGTTATGAATCCGACGTGTAGGTAGATATGTACGAATAGTATGCATAGAGTACACCGTGTTACAATGACAATCGTTCCCGTGTTGTACTACGATCGGATGTTAATTTTTTATCAACATTAATAATAACTATACAATACATTGACGATATTTATATTTTGTTTTTAATCGAAAACTATTCAAAACGTGGAACACACCGAAACAATATTGATATTAATAATTATAATTATAATAATTATAATGTTAATAATAATAATAATAATATTTATAACAGTAATAATGATAATGACAATAACAATATAAACTACGCGGACTTCCGTGCCGTCAATTTCGGACTGTTAACCGTCTCGGCACGAGCAGGTACAGAGAATGTGCATGGGTCCGTTCCCGCCATATAAAATGCACCGACAACACTATCGAAAGTGGAAAACATCGATTCAACGACGTTCGCCGATACTACTAGTGCTCTCCGCGATTGTTGCGAGACCGTATGTAACAGTTGTCGTCCGGTCCAAGTCCCGAGCCCCGCCGAAACTCCTAGGAACGGACCGCGCGCGCTGGACGTAATAGTTTTCCCCGTGTATCGGGTCGGATATCAGAATCGAACACAAATCGATGTGCTTACCGAGCGAATGTACGTCCATACATCGACTCGAATCGAGCGCGATATTTGTTTTCATTTTTCATTTCTCCCCACCTCCACCCCGTCCCGCCACACTCCGCCACCCTTGATACGTGGCTTTAATGAATGCATGTATATACCGTGACACCATACTCGTATACTCGTATACTGCCGGCCACGCATGTACTATCAATACATATTTTAATCGTGGTTCAATATTTTAACCGTTCAAATATAGTTTTTTCAAGAACATTTTACGACGATCGATATGCATTTTAAAACAAAAATACTTATACACTACATGTCCGAAAAAAAAATACCCGCAGTTCGAGCACGAACTTTTAGTTTAAAAATGTAATGCAAAAGATTACATTCATAATCTTATTTATTTACGACGGCAAATACATTTAATATCGAAATAATCAAACAATGCATAAAATACAATAAAATTAATGACATTTTGATCGTTAAAACATAACTGTTTTATTTCAAAATTAAGAAAACTGATAGTATTCACATCTATACAGACCTAAACACGTGTTATTTGGTTTTTTCCGATGCATGCACATTCAAAGCATGTACAGACACATAAGCATTGTTAATTGTGTATGTACCGCCGGTTTTATGAAGTCGGCAGAATTTAATGAATTAGACTTTTTTCATGCATTTTATGCAATCCGCAGTTGTATGTCTACGGTTGACGAATACACGTTTTGTTAATTCCATGAAATTGGAAATTTCTTGAATTCGACACTACATATTTATACACATATACAGTGTTGTTAAACACGCACTCTAGGTAGTTAAATTGAAATATTAAAAAATAAATAAGAAATTATCATTAAAAAAATAAAATAAAGTATTATATATATATTACTTGGCAAATGTTTGGGTATTTGAAAGGGTGGCAAATGAAAATGTATGGGCGAGTCAATATAATTATTTGAACTAGCACTTTCATTCGGCGCTACTGTACAAATATTATTATAGATAATATTATAGAACTAAAATTGGACATTATGTACATTTATGTTAGTAACATTTTTTTTTTTTTTAGATTCTTAACAGAGTGATGGAATCTATTGGTTTTACAATGATGTGTGTTTTTTTTTTATATATTTATTTTTTTTTATTTTTTTTATTTTTTTTTTTTTGTGTCTGACGACACCTTTTTTGGCAGTAAAAATGCTTCGATTTGTTTAAACAGCAACTTTTCTAATGAGACGAATGTTGATTATATATGACATTATAAGAGAATAGTCCGTAGTTAGGTATTTTTATGTTAGTCATACAGTTGTTCGATCCAAAATAATAAAAATGTCTATAAAATTAATGTTGGACTGCATATAGTTTGCACGTTTATTTGAGCTTGTGATAAACATTGATTCGTAATATTATAGTATTATAATGCTAATGAAAACAGCTACAATATTTTAAAGAATAATTATATTTTATATAAGAATTTTTTATGCTTAACTTCATCATACATTTTAAAGTTTGACTTAAACGCTTAACATGCACACAATTAAGTGAAGCATAAAAAAATATCATCGTAAATACATTTTTTGCTAAGCAATATCTTTACATTTTATTAAAAATATTATTCGACGACAGAAAGTTTAGGCTTTTTTTTCTTTCTTAGAATCGAATGTAAAATCACTCCTTTGTTTTGCGTCATTACTGAGAGTAAATTATTTCAATATTTATTTATTTTTTTTTATAAATCTTAATATGTACTCAGTATTTCAGGTGAATGAACTAAGAAATATTCTTGGTTGTTACTTAATTCTATATTTAACCTATGTAATAGAGCGAGCAATCGTTATTTTCGTGTAGGTATGTTTGTATTTTTATATTATACATATAACAGTTAGGCAGCTCACGAAAAACGATCATTATCGTGTTTTTGATTATATACACTTGGAATATAACTCATATTATGCTATGGAAATTCCAAAAAGTACATTGTCATTTAAGCAATTTGATTACTTTTCATTGAAGTGAACCTAAACGAACCCAACGCGTTAAGAATTTTATGATCTAGAGAACCATTTCGAGTAACTTTAGTTATGCTAATAAAAATTATTTTGAATGTAGTGTTGAATTATCGAAGGGAAAACATGTGACGAATGTCATAACTTTTATGTTTGTTTTATAATATGCGCAGCGCTTTTATTATATTTAACTATCGCCCATGAGCAAGTACATGAAAAAAATCACCGTTCTCTATAAAGAAGTAATTTTGGGAACCGAGTTTTCGTATGTTCTGAACGTTCTAATACGATGAAACGACGTCTAAACATGTGTTTTATGAACAATGGATAAAAATCTCACAAGCCAACGTATTAAAATACATTTAATGTGCGATTATTTGCATAATATTAATCTCGTAAAACCAATGAATGTGTGCAGATAATGTGACACCTGCATACATTTTTAAATAGAATAAAAATTATTTAGCACTCACTTGCCAACGATATGGATTTACTGACCGTGACTTATTGACTAAAAACGATTGTTTTATCTCATAATCTTACTTAATTTCAATATGTTACCGTTTTATATAAAATCTAACTGTAATTGTATTAAATTAATAAGCACAATAGACTATTTTAATAAACACCCTTAAACATGATTTTACATTTATAAGCAACCACCGAATTTATAATGAAGAAAACTGCAACTTTTATGTAGGTTATGTGTAGTATGAAATTAGTAGACTAAAACAAAATGATGGACCACCTAGACCAAGTAACTCTCTGTAAATGAAACAAATAATCATTAATACCGAAAAATAATATAAATCGTGTAGATGAATATATCGACTGGTAAAATGCAAAATGAGCTAAGCCACATATTATTTCTCTGATCCTTAAACATTGAATTATTTAATTCACTAATATAGGTACATACAACAAAAACATATAACAGAAATATTTTAAAAATAGAGGATATGTAGAGTATAAGTGACACTAATGAAAATTGTGTTCACTGGCGTCATGTGTTTGACGTAACTTTTAATTATAATTTAAATTTTTCCCAATATTATAAATTGGAAATTATATTCTAAACAATTATAATAACGTTTGATCAGTACAATTTAAAAAAAAAGTTTAATATTAAAACTATTATCCTCCAAAATATTTCAGGAATATCTTAAAGCGATAATGATAATATTATATACCTGATTATCGACCACATGTCATTATTGTTAAAAATATCATATTTTGATAAAAGTAAAACTATAATTGTATGTAAAGATTGTATAATATGCATTTCATATTATCAAAATTGTAAAAGATGATAAATTAGTGTCGCTCGTACCGAAATTTATAAGTTAAATATGTCATTAATAAATGGTCAAAGCAACACTGGCACTTGTGTGATCGAATGCTTTAGCTGTTGCAACATCCATGGTTGTAGAATAACAATGTGGCTTGGCTTACTTTGGCTTTTACCTGTCAGTGTGACGTATAAAAATCGGACAAAATCATTTTCGAGAACTGGTTATTTTTCACCGAATTAAAAATTCTGTAAAAATAAACGCTAACCTACACGAAAATACGGATTTATCGTTTTACTATTATTTCTTACTATGTATCATTGCAAACATATTACGCTGGTTTTGTTTGTTAAAATATATTTTCAACACTTTACGTACTCGTCTAAATCTAAAACCCAATTTCATGTCATTCGAGCGAGTACAAGAACTGCGTTAAAACGTCATCTAATCCCTAGACCGCAGCATCAGCCGTCTTCGCATCATAACAGATCTACTGTTTCCGCCGTGTTATACTACGATGCCTGAGCCGATTTGACCATTGGACACTTCGCTTCCGGTCGACCGCTTGGTGCAGTTCTCGATTCAGCCGTAACGTCACCAACACGAAACGTTGTGCGCGGCGAAGACGCCTGCGGCCACGTGAACAACGACTGCCGAGCGGTTGCGCCGGGACGAGTGGAGGTGGTGGTACCGGGCGGACGGCGGTGCGCGCGTCACCGTTTGTTCTCATTTCGCCGGACGGGCTGCACCGGCGGCGGGGTGCGGGTAGTCGATGAGGAAATGCACTCGCGACAACGAGGACGGGCGCGGACACGGGTGCGGCGCGCGCCAACGGCAGCTGCCACGGGCGTCCGGCGTGCAATTCAGTGACCGCGCGGCGCGTGCACGGCCGCGGCCGCAGCGACGAGAGTCTCGCGCCGCGCGCACCGCGGCACGACGGCCGACCGGGCGACGTACGCACGGCGGCGTCCCGGCGGCTCGTCGTCGTACTCGCACGGTCGCCGATGTTGAGGCCGCCGCGTTCTATTCAACAGTACCTCGAGAGGTTCATCGGTCTGTTTATTGCGGCCACACGGCGAACTGTGCCCGGCCGTCGCGCACCGCAGTCAGTAACAGCCGTAGCAGTTGTCGTCGGACAATGCTGCTGCGAAATGTCTCTCATTTGAATAAATGCGGAATGTAAATACGAGTGCGTACGCGTACGTGTATATTGTGCGCGCGTACACTTATAGAAAATCTGACGCGGTACTAATAGGGGCGGGTGGAGGGGGGTAAGACGACGGCGACCACGGTGATGAGGAGCAGGACGAGGTGGACGATAAAAAGCACTCCAACAACAGTAATGACGGGCGCAGTGACCGCCGACCGGCCGTTGACGATACGACCGTTCCAGTTCACGGGTGTGCGCGCGCGTACGTGAGTGAGTGCGTGCGTGTGTATGTGTGTGTGTATGCTTTGACGAGAGCCAACGGCAGAGGTTGTGAGAAAGATTTGCTTATTTACCGTCTAGACACCTGTATAAACCAGACGCTCTCCGCTTCCCACCACCCACCACCCCGGACACCCTGTCGTCGGTCATGTCGGCGGCGGCGACCCGAGCCGTGTGTGCGTTGTGATTATGTACGACGACGACGGCGTCTTCTCTCCTCCTCGCTCGCACACCATCACTGCGTCTCGCTCACTTCCTCGGGCGTGAACGCGCATCGGTTTCGTATGTGCACAGAAATCACAGCTCCCCGTCGTACGCGGCCACACGACAGCGTCAAGATAGCAGCCGGCCGCGGCCGCGGACCCGCTAAAAATAGTTCTAACCCCACGCGTTCCGTGGACCGAGTTCGCTGTGGTTCAACTTTACGACGTTTTTATCACACTGTGTGACAGTGTTCCTATGGATTGGCGTGGCTCGAGGGTTTTGAAGAGTTCCATTGGCACCCCCAAACATTGTATTTTATGGGGTACCGTAAGCGAATATGAAAATATTTGCAATATTAGATTACAAATTATCTTTTGATATCCCTCCAACCACACCGGAACCACAACAAATCATTCTACAGTTTTTTTTTTTTTTCGATTAAGATTTTATCTCGTATTTTATTTATTTATTTATTTTTTTTGGAAATATAAATATACAGTAAAAAATTACGTACTAAGTTCAAAACTATGATGTATGATACTCGTATACCTTTCAGATATTTGTGTCACATAAATTGTGTATGTTTTAGGCATCATATTGGACGACTGATGATATTTAAAATCGTTAAATGTATAACAACTACAAAAATTAACGCAAAAATATTCACTTAATGCATTTATGTATGAATATATTTTTTGTTATAATTAATAAATTTTATTTTTTTCGAATGGTATCGTTGGCCGTGGCTATTATAATCCCCTTCCCCATCAGTGGGTCTTAGTACTGTAAATTCTTAAGTTTGGTTTTATTATAGTTAAAAGAGCACGTTGGTAGTTTTTTTAACAAACTTTATCTAAAAAAAAAAAAAAAAAAAAAAACGGTGGTACCCTAAATATACAAATATCGAATTATCTGGTGATAATTGGTGGGATTCCATCAATTGAGACAGGTTAGTTTTTAGTAATTCATAAAATAATGAGTATGTAAACTTGACGAATTTTTATTTCCATTTTGCTTGTGATGTACATTATTCAAATAGCATTAATCACAATCGAAATAAGCTGTAGACATTTATATATATATATATATAAATTTACATATAAGTTGTACATTTATTTATTTTCCAACATCCACGCGTAGGCTGTTTATAATATGCCCCTTATACACTGTGATAGGATAATTCAACAGGTTTATATAATATTACGTGAGTGGCAAAGGGGATTAAATCGCATATGTACACTGTGAAGGGCGTGTGTACGACTGTACAGCTGACTAACAAACGTACGAGTAAATAGTAATTTTGTCCTTGGAAATTCAACTACTTCTCAGTTAAATGTTATACTTCAAGGTAATTCAAACATCAACGATAATAATGATCACTAAAATATAAAATAGATCACTTTAAAATGATGAAACCCGGATGTACGAGTATTTATCGAATTTTGAAACGTAAAATGATTTTTGCGATAAATGCAAATTATGTAAAAACGGTTTTGGAATGTACTCGTATATGAAGATATCTAAGAATTTTTTTTTATTTTTACATTAAATAATAATTAGGACTGTTCTTTATGAATGAAATGGAATAATTTTTGATAACAGAAATTATTATTCTTATACAAGTACCTACCACAAATCATGAAAATACTGAAGCATCGCGTGTATTATTCATAATATACCTTTTTGGAGATTCAAAATGAAATTTTAATCTCAAGTTAAATATTTTTATACGAATAGAAATTGTGTACAAAGGTTGATATTTTACGAACATCTAAAAACTGTTGATCTATCTATTGTATCTTTATATACGTCTTCAAAGACAATTTTATGCAGACAAATTCGTATACTTTATGCTAGAAATTATTAGATTATAATTAAATAAAAGTTATCGTGTGAAAGTTATCATTAAGTATTGATTTAATTATTATTACTTTTATTTAAGTATTTTTCGAACACACAAAACACGTGTATCAATGTGTGACGAGGGCAATTATAACATATGTATAACGTATGAATCCTTGTCAGAAAATAATGAAATGCTTTCAATAAATATTTTTGACTATAAATATTTAGGTTTTGATTTGGTTACAATCTCGCATTTCATTATCTAATAAGTTGGTTTTTTGAATTTTAAATAGATGATATTATGAGTGTATATATATCATAATCATGGAATAGTTTAAGTAAATGGAATATAATTTAAGCTTTAAAACCACGCATTTTTACTTAAAATCATATTTCAATTACAAATTTTAAACATTAACAAACTAATAAACTAAACAATTCTTTTTTTTCTAAATAACTCATTTAGTAAAATATTTTTAAACTTGATTGACAAATATTTATGAAATCAAAATTATTTTAACTATAAAATATGAGAATTTGTGTTTACTTAAATCGTTAAGAAACCAATCATGCACAATTAGTAGATAATATGATAAGTAGATAAAATAAATCTTTCATATTGTCACGTATGATTTGCCGACAACGTTAGTAATTTTATTTATAAATACTGTCGCGTATCAATAAATAATGTAATATACTTGTAACTTCTGCGCAATACAATGTTTTCTCCTCATTGTATTTTTCGTTTTTATGTTTGATTTTATTGCCTCGACGTAGGTTTACTACAAACATCCCCTTTACTTTTAGCTTTATTTAATGCCACGGGTACTTGTTATGATAATGCCACATGATACCACAGCACACGATATTTATTATTTTTTCTTCGTTCAGTCAAGTTAGCTGTTGGCCATTACCTAAGTGAATAAAGCCAGTCAAAATAATCGTCATTGTTAATTAAATTCATGTGGCCACGAAATGTTTCGTTATGGTATTTTTACGGCTTGGATTTAATGCGCCCGACGTGAACTACAATATATTATTGTGCACACAGACCACGACATAACACGCATGTACGTTACCAGATGTTATAAATCAAAAATCAAATAACATTAACAAACTCTCGCACATGACGGCATAATAATAATAATAATAATAATAATACCATAAGTAATATTATATTTGAAGCAGTATTTTCGAGAGCACACGACGCGCGTGCATAGTACATAAAATATAGGTCGGTGCTGGAGTTAAACCGAAAATGTTGACGTCTGCTACCGGATTACGGACGGGGACCAGTTTTCTCGGCGAACGATTTTGAACTTGAAGATGACATTTTTCTCAATACTGTCCGGTACATCTAACAATCCGTCGATGCACGAAACGTCTTCCGGTCGCGTACTCGTTCGTATGCCGTCGGTTTATCGGGCCACGCCGGGAGGTCCGTTACCCCAGTACCACCAATTTATATATATAACTCCGAAATTATCCTTTCGATTGTTATTTCATTTGTACAGATTTGAACATTTGTACAACTCCCAAAACTCGGGAAAATTAGTTTTTCCGTGGCGGTACCGGTTAGAATATATACACGTCCCAACCATTCAATTCTTGATGAAACGGTATAATAACGACACTTTCTCAGTCCAGTTATAAATTTATATTAGTTTGTAGCATAACCTATTTATATTATAATACTTTATTCAAGCTGTATTATCTGACAGCTTTCAGGAATTCAGAAGGCCGCTATTACCATAGCCTGTGGCTTCCTAATGAAGTTCCTAAAATACGATGAAAGTTATCCGTCTTTAAAAATATCTAGACCTACACACTGGCATTAACACTGTGTACATCATACATAATAGGAAGAGTTAGTCTTACACACGTAATGACCATTATTAGTTATTGTTTTATTTGTGTATGTATCGAATGTATCATGTAGTTTGTATTCTTGTGAGTTTAGAGTTATACCTACGTAATATACTACAAATTTACCTACATTTATTCTGATCGTTTATGATTATGGTGACCATAAAATTATGTATAAATACGGGAAGTTTTAGTTACCAAACCAAATATAATAATATAAAAAAAAAACAAATTAGATGTGTGTTACTTTAAAATATTAATATGTACATAAAAAAATTGATTTTGATATTTTTGTGTTCATTTGTGCTGAACGAATTTCATCTGGTAACTTAGTTTCTTTTAATAAAATATCTAAATACAATAAAATGCATTACAATAATGGGGTTTTAAATGTTTTTTTAACAGTGATAGTTGATTTGATAGTTTCCTACCAATAAAGGATTTTGTTCGTCTATCCACAACACATTAATGTTAAAAAAAAACCCGAAAATAATCCTACATCGATTATTGATATCATATTGAGAATATTATAAAATATAATTAGATATTATAGTAATCATCACTCATACATTTGACAACAAATTGTCTGCAGCGGGTGGGATTTTCGCCAAAAATATAATAATAATAATAATAATAATATGTACGTACTGCTCCACATTGCGACAACGATGTACCATTATTAGTTTTTTAGTCGAAACAAGAATCAAAAAAAACCACTGAAAAGTATGGATTCGATTATTTCATTGAATATTGTCATACGATATCGTAGAAATAACGATTTTTTTATAAAATAAATTTTCAAATAGTTATAAGTTAACAGTAAGGGAAGACGGGATTATAAAAAAAAAAACGGTACGAAATGCGTCCTTTGTCGGGACAACGGGACACAAAGTTGAAATACCGGGCAATCCCGTATAATCTCGGCATACGGGACGATTGGGACGTTAATCACCCTATTTATAATATTATATCGTACGCCGTCGCTTCGACTACTGCAATATAATATAATGACACGGTCGTCGTAATGTCTGTCCTATACCGTATACCGTCGCGTTAACATTGGCGTATGATTTCAAAACTTTAGTGTTGAAAGGTCTACACAAAATTATACCGCCACGGAAAATTTGATTTTCCCGAGTTTTGTGAGGCGTACAAATGTTCAAATCTGTACAAATCAAATAACAGTCGTGTCCGGAGTCGTTAGGACCAATTTAAGCCGATGCTTCGGGATGGCGGTACTGGGGTAACGGTTACACCGGTACCGCAACGGAAAAATTGATTTTCCCCGAGTTTTGGGAGAGTTGTACAAATGTTCAAATCACGATTACAAATCTGTACAAATGAAATAACCAATCGATAGGATAGTTTCGGTGTTGCCTGTATAAAATTTGGCGGTACTGGGGTGACGGACCTCAGGCCGGGTACCGCGTAACATGTTACCATGTGCCGTACGCTACGACCGTTATGTTGGTACGTCGGTGGAGGAGAGCTAATCGCACTTCAATGGGTTTCCATCCGTTCCGCGGGTTCGAAAAACGCCCTCGACTGCGCGTCTTGTTAATACCATTACGTATTGCGTATTATTAATACTATTACTATTATTACTATTATTGTGACGTGTGCGACGCGCGTACGCGACGGAATAAGCTTCTCCGCGAATTCCACGTACTCCGCTCGGCCCGTTTAAAACTGGTATTCAAATTAATACCCCTTAAATGGCTTAAGTGTCACCAATAGTTATTTTGGAAATAATATCCCGAGTTAACGGCAAGTTATTTGTTTGCGCAACGTTATACAGGTGTGTATTGTGCGTACGATCTGCATGCACAGCACATGCGCGTGTATTGTTATGCTCGGTTTTGTCGTAACGACTACACGACTAACGACGACACTCGGAGCACACGTCCAACGATACATGTACATCGTTAACGTTATGGTTGGTTGTGTACGCGAACACGATTGCGCCAGCTACTCCTCCTATATTCCCACGTTTCCGTGTGTTTACACTACGTATCGATAATTGTTTACATTCGTTCGATTTATTTTGATATCAAAAAACATCGCCGGGCCACGTTGAGGATAAATACTCGTTTTTTGTGCACCGAACGAAATCAAATGCTGACGGATGTCGATGCCTATCATTATGACCATTTATTGAGAACCTATCGAATTGAGAGGAATACAATAGAATTCGTATATCGTAAAAAAACATCTTACAAGAATCCATAGCAACAAAAATATGACAAATTCCCATTCGATGTTTTTCGTAAGTTTCCCGGAATTCCTAGTCGAAAACAAAAAAACTTAATAAGCCTCAACATATATTATTTTGAAAAAAATACTCTCCGATCAAATGCAATACACTGCACGTTCTGCAGCCTTAGTTTATTTCATTAAAAGGGGGTTCTTTGATTCCCTCTTAAGATGATTCAGTCGCGTCACTGTGGTTTTGATTTTGTACCGTAAGATTAGATAAAAATTGTAGTGGCATTGACAAGGTCAGCGATCTCGTGCTGTCTGACATCGATCTCTGAATAGTGATTTATTTCATAATCGCGTAGCCCTGTCAACACGTGGATGTTACTCTTCGAATAGTAGGCCGTGCAAGGTCGTTGACACATATTTTGTTCGCCATTATACTTTTATTTTCAAGTACCTAAAATGCTACTAGAAACTTTATACCTATTGATATTTTTTGTTCCTTGTAATGATGACTACCTATAAATCGCCGTTTAAAATAGATTTCACGTTTATATGCATTAGCAGAAAACACCATTCCTTAGATCGTAATTGTGGGATTAGGAATTTGTATATTTTTTACTAACGAATATTGCTTAAACTTTCAGCGATAAATGTTGATATTACTCCAGGAGCGAATATTTGTTATCATTAAATTACAATTAACAGAAAAAATAAGAAAAGCCGAACAGATATTGTAACACATTTAAGATTTTGAGTAAGCGAGGAATATCTTTAAAATTAAAATATTATCTCATTCAAAAGGTGATTATTTTCAACGAAATTATTTTTGTAAGTGAAAAAAAACGTTTTTTCACCAAAAAAACACACATTAATGCACATTTTTAACCAAGCCTACTTTAAAGTTGACAGTTAAAAATTGAGAAAGAAAATATGCGTAATACAACGGGAACCAATTCGGCATGTGGGTTTCGGGAAACAATGCGGTACCAGTCAAAACCTAATATTGGGTTTTTTTTTTTTAATTTTTTATCAGTTCCTATTTTATATTTCTTCGTAGTTGAACAACATAAATCGCACGCCAGTATTCGCAAATAAGTATACATTTTTAAATATTAAGCTAAACATTTACCTACTATTTTATACAACATTTTTCTAAAACCGATAAGCATACGAAGGCGTTACCATGATTTCACGACATTCAGTGTTAGCCGTGTGATGGAAAACTCAGAAAGAATGATCCAGCCTGAATGTTAATAATTCCTTTATGTGAACGTCTAAAAATAGATAGTATTACATTTATGAATATGAAATGTTTTATCTACGGTAAAAAATATACTGCAATAAAAAATTACTAGATTGTTCAATGACTCCCGACATTTTGCGCATTCACAATACGAGACAATCTGCACGTAACTTGTTCGTCTCAAAACATAATTACTGTAATAACAATAAAAGCTTAGGCCATGTAATTAAATTAAAGTTGTTTAACATCGATTAATGATCGTGATTAGAAATGTATGAGCTCGTGAAAGCAAAGTTGATTGATTGCTGTTTCAATCTAAAATAATATGATTAATTAGTAGTACACACTTAATAGGAATTAAAATGTTACTTCTTAGAGCACAATTAATTCGGAGTCTAAATAATCAACCTTTTTAACCACAATATCATATTATTAATCTACTAAAGAACTAAAATAAGTATATATATATATATATATATATATATATATATATATATATATATATATATATATATATATATATATATATGGAGTATATCAAAATATACTCTTTTATGTATTACACATGAATTATAACGTATCGTTACTGCAAATAACTTGCATTAAACATCTAAAGGCACAGAAATATATACACATTGCCATCAGCCTTTAGTCGAGGGTACTGGTATTCTAATACAAAATTTAAAATAGTTAATCGATTCAAGAGTATTAATAGCTGAGCGAATAACATTCCAATATACTACGATTATTGAGTCGGTAATTTTCTTTGGTTAGGATTTGTAATCATAAAAAAAAAAAAAAAATCGTCTCGCTTTCAAGTACCTAGTAACATTGTCAACTGACTGTATTTTAATTTTACTTATTATTATAATATTACATCGAAGTTCAAAATGAATAAAATAAATGCAAATTTACATATTATAATGTAGGTAAATTATGGAACCGAAGAATGACATTAAATAAGCTGATATAATATATGTATATAAATATAAATTATATACTCGAAATTAATTAGCTAAAAATAATATAAATATTTATTAATTCTTTTGACAAATAGGAATACAAATCTAGAAGTGACTGTATTACCTACAATATAAATTTTAATGTGCTTACTTATTATATCAAAAGAGCAAGCAAAATATTGATCAATATGATTAATGCAGTAGGTATATATTGATGATACGTACTGTATTACTATACTCGACTGCAGTAATACCAAAATATATTCGCTGAATTCGGCAATCGTTAGCCTGCATCATTAATGAGCTAACAAGTATTTGGATTGTAAAATCAGAGAGAGTAAAGCTGATTAACAAAGATCAACAAGATTTTCTCGAAAATGCAGGGGGAACGAACATTTTACACCCGAATATGGTACGAAATCAAAACATAAGTAGAGACAGACAAAGATCAACCGAAACTTAAACAAAATGAAGATTTGCATAAATTCCAGTACGATTTCATCAAGTAAAACACTTCGTGTATTTTATTAACATAATCCCGTTATGAGACTCATATTTTATAGTCTGTGTACACTAGTAATTAAGTCACAACACTACAATAAAGTGTGATACAACTAAGTTTAATTTTGGATCCTACGAGTAAAAACTGATTAAAAAGAAATAAAATATTAATATTAGTCTAGTGAACAGTTTTATTGTTATTCAAAAATTAATCATACAACAATTAAATTTAACCATTTCACTTTAAATGAACAATTATTATTTCATTAAATGATTTCTCCGTCCCCATTAAATAATAAAATGCTATTTAAACCTGTATTTTAAACATTTTTCTGTCAAGTTTTTCTAATTCAATTGTTTCTATGCCACGTGGATCGATATATGATTATAAATATACATTCACGTAGAATATGTTGCCTATTTTCTCGCAAATAAATCAAAAGCATAACATTGATTTATATTACTGACCAACACTTAAATATACTATTATTATATTATAAATATAGATTATTGTACTAGTGGCTCATACCTGTATTGTTATCAAATCTATATTTAATTAAAAAAAAAACGTGAAAAATATATTCTATATTTGTAATAGAAGGCAGCTTAAGCATTAATAAACAGTAATTTACGTTTTCATTTTACTTGAGAATTGAAAAAATTGAACTCGTTAAACTTCATACTTCATAAAACATTGATATAAATATTTAAATGTTTTTTTAGAGTGTCGTCTTACATCGTATGCAAATAATTCAGAAATAAATGTATAATCATAATGTCTTTTAAGCTATGCAAATATTTAAATACAGTTTTATTGACTAAACTAGAAATATTAAAATAATTTTTATTTATCACGTAGACTAAAAATTAAATGGTTTAGAGACCTGATATCTCAAAAATAAAAATAAAAAATGGTTTATACACTTAAACTCTGATTAATAGTCAAAGTTAATAGTACACTGTACATAACAATAGACAAATATCAGTGGATATTTTCTTTTACAATGCATAAGAACACTCATGAAAAATATATTTTGAAAATTAGAGTCTACGTATATTAGGTATAATATGCAGGGTCTTTTGTTATTTTTTTTTTTCAAATGAGTTTATTATCCATATAAAATCTTTAATTTCTATTAGAATATAATACTTTTAATTTATTTTTTTTGTTGAACTAGGTATCATCCGCGTTAACAAAATACAATATGAACATTTGTAAATAAAAACTTAACTTATCTTTATCGCTAAATCAAACGATTATTCAAAAAATAATAATTTTATAAATGCTAAATTATATCCTAAAAAGTTTTATACAACGGATGAGTCTTTATGTCACAGACATTATTATAATTTTTTTAAAGAAAATCAAAAACGTTAAAATTGTAAATACAATAATTTCTAGACTTTGTATTTGTATAAAAATAAATAAAAATAAAAGGATTTAAAATAAAGACATAAGTGAAACTTATTGAAATCAAAAATTATAAGATTATATATTTCATTTTTTAGAAACATTACACAACTACGAGTTATTGAAAGGCATAGATTTTATAACGTTTGAAAAATACCAATCCTTGAATATGTTTTGTTTGTAATATAATTTCATATAAATAATGATGAGTTTTTAAAAATCAAAAAATAGTAAACAAAAACCAAATACATTTTCAACGATTTCAAAATTATTTTAACAACTCTGAAAACATATTAACTATATGATGATATTTATATCTATATATTATGCACATACCTTTGACTTGTTTAAGCATTATTGTTGATCTATTCCAGATGATTTTGTCAGTTTTATTTAACAAACAGTAAATTCCGTAACGTCTTAAAAAGTGTTGTTCAAATGAAAATTCAGATTAAATCAATCAGTCTTTTATAGATTTAAAGTCAGTTGTGGGGAAACAAGATCGTAATGGTAGTGGAAGTGTTTTTTTTTTCCATGTACATATATCATATAAGACCGGCCATATTTTATTCTATTAATTCTATAAAACAAACTCTTCCCTGATTGAAGAACATCTTCCCCTTCTCAAAAAGAGGATTTTCAATGACCACCGTTTGAATATTTATTGGAGCTATAATGTCATTTTAAATAAAAAATAAAAAACGATTGTAATATTATTTTAAGTTATTCTCATATAACCAGTGAACTGAACTTATTTTAAATACTCATGGTGCTTCCTTGCAATAGATTCAGAATTTACAAAAAAATAGTTATTATTAGTTATCACATAAGTTTTAATAATATCAAATGCTAAATCATAAATAATTAATAAGCAGTGATTTGTGTTGTTTAATAAATAATATACACACATTTATTTGTGAACCCTTATATTTATCTATTTTAGAATAATATAAAAATGTATTAAAATAAAATACATATATATATATATATCAGTTAGGGTACATCTAAGTGTTCAATAAAAAAATTGTTAAAGAATTAACAGTTACGAAATGTTTGAATTTGTTTAATAATTGTTCCTGCCTTATAACGTTTTTCATTCTTGACTATCGAAATATACTATCGTCTATCTCAATTTAATTTCTAAATAATTGAATTCGATATAAGTTTCTACAAATCTTTCATAACTCAATTACAACCCCTTCATTGAAATGTTTAAAAAAAAAAAAAAACGTACATCAATGAAGGTGTAACCATAAAATAAATATATAATGTTGATTCGTTAAGTTTTATAAAACTTACGATGTAAATATTTACTATTCAGCGTTATATTTAACTGTATAGGCGCAAAAAGGTGCAATCAAAGAGACTTCAACGTTCGTTACATACAAAACAATAAATTATGTTTAAAAAAAAAAAAACGAAACAAATATACATAACTAAATCATAAATTGTATTTTATTCATTCATTGTACAAAATGCTAGGTTCTCAATATGCGAAATGAAATTTTAACTTTTCGGATTAGTAATCACAACTAAATAGATAAACTTAAAATAACTGTATATACTATATTTAATACCATTAAATTAAAACTAGACGTTCCCACAAGTTAATATAACATTAACAGTTAAAGTTTCTATAAGTGTATAGATATAGTGTAATATGTATACATGTATACATATTACATTATATGTATACATATGTATACATCATAATTATATAAAATGTTAACGTTTCATCGTGGATTCTTTATAATATAAAAAATAATGCATGGTGCAATTTATTGATGAACAATTAGCAAAATATATTGAAAAAAAAATAATCTGATGCATTACTGTTCAAAACATAATGCTATCTGAAACTGATTTATCAATAATAAACATACCTATTACATTTATAGGAAAATTATATGTCACTAACATAATTAATATATAGTTAAATATACGTTATAAATATACGTTTATAAATATACGTTTTTGTTTTCAAAATAGTTCTAGTCAAATAAATATAATTATTTACGTTGTAGTAAGCAAACATTTTATCTCGTAGTATTGATAAATTTCATGTAATCTATTAATTATGTTTACATGAAATTTATCAATACTACGAGATAAAATGTTTGCTTACTACAACGTAAATAATTATATTTATTTGACTAGAACTATTTTGAAAACAAAAACGTATATTTATGTTAAAATATAATTTCATATTTCTAAATGTCATTATCACTTATAAGATAGTTGAACCTTTTTTAATTGTTTTACATACAAATTTGAATATATTAAGAAAAAACTACTTTTACGGAAAATATAATACAATTTCATTTACACAAGACCAAATTTAGAACAACTATTTCATTAAATATTACCTCTTTTAATCATCGTGTATCAATTTTCAACATTATTTTATGTTTTCCCTGATAAAACTATTGTAAAATACACAATTTTTTCAAAATATATTTTACAACTTGAAACTGGCTGTTAGAATTTAGATCCTCAGATTCTTCTGAAAAATGTTTCAATGTTCGATTAATTAATTCGACCATATTAATTCGATTATTGTATACTAATTGAATCCCAAAACCTGAATGGGAAAAAAATAACATACTTATTAAGTACCAGTTACAGACGAGAAATATACTAATTGAGTCCGAGGATTATTTTGAGTAAAATATAAAATCAACCAGGTCCGCTCAGACACAGCGGAAGTTATGCCGCGCGGCATTAAAAAATGTGTTATTGTCACACTTGTGTCGCATCACTCGTTAGAAACATTTCAACAGTCTGACATTTTGTTTTTTTTATTTTTTTTTATTAATAATAAAATAAGACATTCCTATCCGTTGCAGGCTATCTATATCTATGGATAAAGGACAATATTAGTTTGTAGCTATTTTAAAAGGATAATTATATATAATATATGGACAGATGTAGTAATTTAAGCTAAATAACTAAAAAAATAGATATTCTAAATATTACAATACAGTATGATTACAGATACTTGAGATGCTATAAGCAAAAACTATTACGATATATTCAGATTAGACTGGAGGTTGATTTTGAATAATGAGGTCATGAGGGCGGCCGCGTTTTAGACGTCTTTGGAGTGGTGGATGAATATGGAGATTGTAGTGATGTGAGCCTGTTGAGTTGAGTAATGAACTATGGAATTTTCTTGATAGTGAGCGTATAAGGTCTTCGATTTTAACAATTTGGAGGTCTTTGTGAATATTTTCATTTCGAATGAACCACGGAGCATTTGTAATAATTCTAAGCACTTTATTTTGAAATATTTGGATTTTTTTTAGGTGAGTAGCCAAACAGTTCTCCCTTACAGGACAAGCATAAGTTATTAATGGCAGTAGAAGTTGCTTATATATTAGGATTGAACATTTAATTTTTTTTGAATGACTGATTTTTTATTTATTATTGGAAATAGCATCGATAGACGTTGATATGCTAGTTGAAGTTTTGTTGCTAAGTGAGGCCCCCAGGTCAACCTCTTATCAAGAGTTACTCCGAGGTATTTGACAGTTGGTTTCCAAGGTATAGGCACGTTGTTGAATTTTAATGGTGGTGGTGTGAAGTAGCGACAAAGGCTGAAAATGATTGCTGTACTTTTTGATGCGTTTATTTGAATCTTCCAGTTTTTACACCATTCTGATAATACATTTAAGTGGCTTTGTAGGTTATGAGTTACCACTTCTATATAACGGGATTCACTGTAAATAGTCGTATCATCTACAAAAAGGGCAATATTGGTGCGTGGTGACTGTGGGATATCAGATATATAAATGTTAAATAAGATTGGGGCCAGCTTGGAGCCTTGGGGTACACCGGCAGTGATAGGCTGGAGGTCAGAGAGAGAGTTATTTATTTTTACTGAAATTTGTCTGTCCGAAAGAAAGGATTTAATAATATGGAATAAGTATTTTGGTGGGTTTATACTTTTTAATTTGTACATAAGACCTGTGTGCCATACTTTGTTGAAAGCCTTTGAGATATCAATAAAGACGGCACCCGTGTGACAGTGCTTTTCAAAGGACATTTTGTTAAATGTATATTAAGAAATATAAATCAAAACTAGAAGTATTCATATTATTAATACAAGAAATTATGGGAATAATAAAAGAAAAGGAAAACAAAGAATATACATACAGCAGTTACAATCAAACAAAAAAAGAACCGGATGGGCCTCGCTCTGCTGTACACTTGGGGGTGAAGTGCGACCTTTCATAGGATAGGTCATTATAATGGATTTGTTAAATTTGAATTCAATGATAGGTATCATTGTATACGAAAAACGATTCTGAACGGAGATGATATGTTTGTCTAGAATATAATACAATGTTATTTATAAATATTGTAATAAGTATATTTTATTTTGAAACGAAAAATTTAGAAAAATCGAAAATTTAAATTGTCTATAAATAAGTCAAAAAAATTGTGCCTATGGATTTTAATAATTTTTGAATGACATTAAGAACTACTTCTGTGGAATCTTCTATTAAATTTTCAAGTATTTTGTAGGGGCCAAATTTTTTTTATCACCGATTATAAAAATAAAATGTAAAAAAATCGAATATTTTAAATGCCTATAAGTGGCTTAAAAGTCAATATAATATTTTAAAAAAAATATGACATAAAGGAAATGCCAATCTTAACAGCTGGTAGAAATTTCAAAAATCTGCGACTTAAACTTTTTGAATTATAACAAATATTTAAAATCGTTCGAGAATAAATCGCTATTTTATGCAATTTCGTAAATATTTAAATTTCAAACAGTCATACAATTTTTTCCTCTAAGCCTGGTAGAATTTTTTTTAAAGATTTTTGAAGAGTAGCTTATAGATAACCTAGTGTTAAAATTTTGAACCTTAAGTATAAACAGAAAAAATTTTATGAGTTTTTATCTACAAAATAACTTGCAAATTTTCGCAATTTTTACATATTTCGTATAAATTGGAACTTTGAGCACTTACGATTTTAGATTTTTTTTTTATCAGTAAAGGAACAACTTATAAGAAACCTTGTATTAAATTTTCAAGATTTTCTGGCCGGCCAAAAAAATTTTATCGTTATTTTAAAAAAAAATATTTATAAAAATAGAAAATTTCAATTGTCTATAAATAGCTCAATAAAAGTCAAAATACTTTGAAAATTTAACGGTGTATAGAGAACGCTAATCTTAACATTTGGCGAAAATTTCAAGTATTTAAATTGATTAGTTTTTGAGTTATAGCAAAATAAAAAATTTGATTTTATCGAAAACTGGTTTTGCGTAAAAACTCCCGTTTTTCCCTCATTTTTTTAGGGTTTTTCCTGTCGCATTTAATTTTTTACTTTTGACCCCCCAAAGTACCAAATAGATTCACTTTCCTTTCAGAAAAGTTGCTACATAAGGAAATCGAAGCATTTTTACTGCCCCAAATCGTGTCGACAGACACAAAAATAAAAAAAAAAAATAATAAAAAAAAACACATATCATTGTAAAATCAATACATTCTTCACTCCGTTCAGAATCTAAAATTTGAATAAATACAATGTTTATCACATAAATTTATTCGAATGATTTTTTTACAATTATTCGAACAAAAATGTATTCGACTAATTTTAAACTATGATTATTCAAATAATAAATCATTCGAATACATTTTTTTTATAATTATTCGAATAAAAATTTATTCGACTGATTTTCAACTATGATTTTTCGAATAAATAATTATTGCCACACGGTACACTACAGTATTGACATGTAAATGGATGATAAATAATTATAATTATTTTAGACCACTTTTAGTCACGTTCGTTCTCAAAGAAACAGATCGAAATTTAAATTTTTTGAATTTCAGGACTTCGCTCGTTACGCCTACAGACTCCACTCACAAACTCGAGTGCCACTACGTGGCACTTTTTGAGAGAATGAGGCTTCGCCCCAATTGGAATTATAGTCTAAGCTTAACCAAGTTTTTGTACAAACCTTAATACTGTTGTAGATGGGATTATGCTTCGTATGTGAACCTAAAACATCGCTGCGCAAGTAAATCACATGTTTGCCATTGTATATTAGAAAAAGTCCAAAAAAATATTCGTGACATGAGGTTTGAGATCTCGTGACATTAACCATAGTGAGATAGACATTTACCACTGGGCTACAAAATTGAATTTGGATTTTTAATATTTTTTAAGTTATTTAACATGTTATATATTAACTTTGAAGTGACATAACTTCAAAATTATGTTCCGAAAACTTAAGTGCCAAATTCTGACTTTACCATCGGTTTCAGAGTACTTTACTACCCAAGTTGAAAAAAAAATTGCAAAAAGAAATGTGTCCCGTAAAGTAGAAATATACCGATATTTATTTAATTTAAAATATTTTAATATTTTTTGAATAATAAAATAATTCACAATTGTGTAACTTAAAATACAATGCTAACTATTGTTAATAATATGCATAGGCAGTGATTGATGACCCCCCCAAAATAAATTATCAAAAGACCCCCAAAATTATTAAATTTCTTAGCATAAAATATTAAAATAGTTACTTATTTTGCAACAATTGACATTTAAGCCCCCCTAAAATTCAATCAAATTCCCGTCTATGATAATATGAGACTGGTTTTTATTTACCAACCATATGTTTACCAAAATAAAATAAACGAAAATTATTCAAATATCTAATTTTTAAATTTAATCGAATAATCATAATTGAATATTATTCGAATAAATTATAAAAAAAAAAACATTCGAATGCATTTTTGTTCGAATAATTATAAAAAAAAAAAATGTATTCGAATGATTTTTTATTCGAATAATCACAGTTGAAAATGAGTCGAATAAATTTTTATTCGAATAATTATAAAAAAAATCATTCAGATAAAATATTATCTAAATCATCATCTAGATAAAATTTTATTCGAATAATGGCCAACTCTGACTTAAAACAACCAGAAACTCGATTTATAAAAGGTTATACATACACTCGATTATACTAACGATTTTGATCAATATCTACGATAAACGCGATAAGGGATTATCACCAATGTATGAATGTATGAATACACCAATGTTAATTTAGTGCTCACACATAGACACAGCCAAAATGTTCATGTGTTATAAAATGCCTAAATATTACTCCTTAAAACATGCTACGCTCCAGCCCCCTTAACGAAATATCCAGTACACGTTTGGTTCAAAAACTCGGTTGCTTAAGTCTATCATATATCATTTTAAAGCTAGTACTACATAAATCGCAGATAAACTGATATTATTTTAAACTGTATAATTTACTTATGATAATATAATATGTATTTTTGTAACATACAATTGTCATTATTATTATCATTATTTTACGAGAAGTTGCCTATACGTTAAAACGTCAATTTACATTCTTGTAATGTAGCATATGTGTATTATTAGTACAGTGTATTACACTGAGCCGCCCCGTGGATATTTTTTCCAGTACACAATTATTATTCACCTATTCCACCTCTGTCCGTCTTAATTTACAGCTGGTAATAACCCACCACTATACGTTCATACATTGTAAACAAGGTAAGCCGATGACCTTTATAATAATATTGAAGACTCAACAAATAAACTAATACAAAAAACAGTGCAAGGTTTTTTTTTTATAACGTATTATGTACGTATATGTTCTTGTGTATGTATAATCTTTTTACAGTTGAATAATCTCTTAAGAATTTGTCCACAATATAATAATAGCCAATAGCTAGGCGCACAAGATATATATTTATTCAGGTCTTTTTTTTTCTTTTATTTTACCGTACGTACTGTATACTCGTACACAATAAGTTGAAAATAATGTATTCGAATGGCTCGTCGTTCTAACACGCATTATTGTTTTAAGCTTAGAAAAAAAAAAAAAATTCCACCCGTTGCTTAACTTTTTACGGAATTCGTATGTAATTTCTATGCGTTTTACAATTACCCATCTATTTGTACGCGTGCATTTTTTTTTAAACATTTGCGTTTAAAGATCAAGGACCCGCGAACAAAAGTATTATCGTTTTCCTCCTACTAAAATTTTTTTCACGTAATTCTTTCTGAACTAGGCGCATACGCGTTAACACATATTTCATAAAAACTCGCGTGACCGACCAATTAAAAAAAAAAAAGTACTTTTGGTGATTTATAACCAATGGGATATTTTGTTGACGAAAAAAAAAATTATAGTTGCGTAAAACGTATGTCTTTGCTAAATATATGGCATATTGTTAAAAGATATATAAAAAAAAACCTTATTACTGTATAATGCAGTGGACAACGTTACGTTAAACTTCAATACCTAACATCGCTGAATGTATTTGAATCACTTTGAATTTTTTCAAACAAATTTATTTGATGTATGATTTCTATTGATATAATATCCACGACCTGTTATACCATAACAACTAAAACACTCGAATTTTAATAGAAAAAAAATATTACAAAACTACTAATAATTATTTAGAAGTATAAACCACATAATAATATTTTGATATTTTATTTAGATTAATGTGCTGTAAAACAATTTTTTTAAGTAGATGTGTTTAAATGTATAATTTATGGTATATGCACTCGTATGTATTTGTATATGTAGCGCATACAAATTACGTAAAATCGAATTAAATTATTATTTATTACAGTTCTATCAAACAATATATATATATACTTGTAATAAGTAATAATTTAAGTTATAAATTGTTTTTAACCATTAAGTGTACCTACTAGTAATAGGGAATATCAGAATTTTTGGAATTATAAATCCGAAATCCAGATTTTACTCTAAATTCGGATTTAGAATTTTGAAAAATTGAATTAGTATTTTTTACGTATGACTCAAAATAAAAATTTTTTAACTACACAAATTTTGTAATAAATTTATTTTTAGTTTTTATTTATTAACACGGAATTCGTTAAATACAAAATTCGGATATTAAAATCCGTAAATCCAAAATTTGGATTTAAATATCGTATTTAATTCTCATCACTAAAACGTATATGCGTAACTAAAATACTCCATAAAATATCCTTTTAGTAAATCGTCTAATTAAAATATCAAAATATCAAAAAAAAAAAATAATATAGAATAAGAATATTTTTTTTTTTAATATCTGCATTATTGTGCAATTTTATTAAATTATTAAAAAAAAAAAACAGCATACATATATTTATAAAAATATAAAGTGTTAAACAGTAAATAAACAATATCTATTCTATAATTAATATTAAATATTATAATTATTTTATGGAATTATTTCAAAAATTATGATTGCTTCTCTGTTCTCGATTATTATATGAAAATATATTAAACATTTATAAAATAAAATATTTTAAAAATAATACATACCGTAATCAACAAAAAATCAGGTTCAAAATGCATACGTTTCAAGCATTTCAAAAAAGTTAAAATAAGAAATGTATGATTTTATTTACAATTGATGATCAGGAACAAATATTCTATGATGGTCTCCACGCGGTTGTTCACGGTCCGTAAATACACTTCTTCGCGCCTACTGAATACACACTGAATAAACCCAAGAAGCTGAACCACGAAATTACGAAGACGAAAATAATACTGGGGGAAAAAAGAAAAAAAAAAATCTAGCACCATTATAAAATTAATATACGTATTGCATATGTATATATATTCTATATCAATACCGTAGCTATTATTAAACCGTGAATTTTTTTGACATTTCAAAATTATACAGATATGCTTTTTATAGACATATTTAACGTGCTGTTTAACCATTCCCATTATGTTAAAAATAAAATATATTCCATCCAAACATGTTCTATTCTATTTTCGACAGCGTATTATACATAATGTCCGCCAGGGTTTAAGTACTAATTCAAAGTGTCGGAGAAACAGAAGGAATTTTCTTTGTTTCATTCACTCTATAAGAACAATATTTTTAGACTGCAATGAAAAACAAAACCTAACGAGAGTCGAGCTCTTTACATTTATCGTCTCTTTCCTTTTACAATATCTGTAGGATAACGTGATTACAAAAATGCAACTATATACATAGGAATTAGGTCATAGGTAAAATATTAAACTGTAATTTTCTACTTTTTCAAAAAATAATAATAATAATTTTTCACTTAACCTAGCATTAATAAAAAAAATTAATAAAATCGTTTTTTTAATCACAATCAAATTTTATACAAACCCTGATCCATATTACTTAATATTTAAAAATGAAAAAAATAATAAATATAACTTTATTAAATTACGATTGTATATTAGTATATACAATTTTCAGTGATTCATAATTATAAAAACATACAAATACAAGTAAATAACCTAAATATATATAATATACTAAACGTATAACAGCGTGTCCAATGTAAATACGAATTGTGTCCGATACACCCATTTTCGCATCGTGTTTATCCAGTGGCGTTATTTCAATTTTTAATTCGCATGGCTTATAGAGCAGACCACAAAGCCTATCTAGAATTTTCAAAAATGAAATAATCCACATATTTTCAATCAATAATTCTACTAACCTATTTAAAAAGTAGGTGCTATTATATTTACAATAAAGAAAAGCATAAGATTATTAGCTAAATTTTTTTTTTAGATTTTGAGTAAACAGAGATGTTTATTTTTTTTTTTGTAAACAGTTTTTTGGTTACTTATAGTGGTTAAACCACAAGATTCTTTTTTTTAGATATATGGTTTATTCAGGAGACTTTAACAAATAATGTCATGATTGGCCATGAGCATCAATAACTCGAGCATAGGCCAACATTTTTTATACTGCGTAGGTCAAGGATACATCTTATTTTTTATCACAGGTAGGCCAGAATTATCAGTTAATCATTGTTTTCAATTAAATGAAACTTTTTTTAATATTTTAAAGATTAATTTGATTTATTTATTCTATTAAATTTAAATCAAACATATTTAATACATATATATGTTTGTATAAGTTATATGTAGATTGTATACATATCTTAAGCTTTAATTACAAATAAATTTGTTTTATTACAGCATAACATTTATATGATTTATTAATTTGAATCTATAGAGATTTTTTTAAAGAAAATATCAAATTCTAAATTGTATAAGTACTCAATTAGAATTAATTTTGAATAATATCAAAGTAAACCTTTTAATACCATACTTGTAAAGTAATAATTATAGTATAGGTAATATCAATATATAATATAAATTTTTCAAAAATAATAAAATAAAAGTTTTTAATTTTATAACTAGACAAAAATGTGTTATGATTAGGTTTTTATTGATGGTCCGATAAAATCGTAACATCTATTATTCATTTATAGCTGATACAACAAAACATTAATATACCTACCATTGAAGTAGCAGTATTTATTTAGACCCTTTCTCGGATATTTATTGTCATTAGATTTTCGTTTGGTTTTGTATATTTTATCTAGTTAAATATTATTTTAAAAATATAAGTAGGCACTGCAAATACGGTTGGTTATTACAAAAGGCACACCACTATAGGAACCCAATAGGGTTCCGTTTTTAAACGATTTATAATGAAAAAAATCTGTGAACAAAACAAATCAGTTATTTACTGGCACAGTTCCAATCATTTTAATAAGTAGGTATAGTAAAAAACTATAATCACAAAGGATAATCAACTTGATATTATACAAACGTGCAATGTAAACGGTTCAACACTATGGGGGAAACCAAATAGGGAATCATGAGGTAATAATATGTGAGCATACGGATAGGTCAGTGCTGTCAGGAATGCAGCAATCAAGCATTAGTTAGGTAAAAATTATTCAAACCACTTTTTTTTTTAACCGAAAAAAATATTATACAATTACCTAATATATAACATACTTATATCTACGACTTATTTTTTTCTCCATTACTTTGACAGTTGCAAAGAAACTATGGATTTAGTTTATATGTTTATAAACTAGTTTTTTAGTACGGACTAACGTTAAACTTTAAAATATTTTTATATTAGATAGCAACTGATATTTATTACTTATTGGTGGATATTTGCATGCAGGTATGAAATAGGTGGACAAATATAATATGCATAGTATGAATTTGCATCCCAAGATCGTTTTGCATTTACAAATGTAAATTTATGTGCATTATTTGTGCACATTATTTCAAGTGTATTGAATTTTTTTGCTGCTTCTTTTTTTTGTTATCACTAAAAATTAAACTACACTATGTATTATATTCAATAATACAACATATTATTAATTCGATTTAGTGTATTTCAAAAGTTGTTCCGTTTTCTCATTAAAATAACTATGGCTTATAAAATATGTCGAGGAACTTTAAAAACTTAGTATAAAAGTATTTTAAATTAAATACATTACAATAAAAAGCAATTATGCTATTGAAAATAAAAAAAATAAATAAGATTTGATAATAAGTAAATTTACAACAAAATAATTTAAGATTAAAATAAATATTAGTAAACTATTTATGATTTATCTATTAATTCTATTATAACTATTAAGACCCAGTTCAATGTTCTTATATTCAATACAACCTTTACGCTTTGATGACTTTCCTAAAAAAATAATAATTATTATATTATTAAAATATAGGCATATTACACATCATTGTATTATTACTTTTTAAAATCTCCAACTTATTTGTTATTACTTATAAGTTACAAGTTGTAACTTATAAGTAATAGTAAACTAGTAATTACTAGAAAATAGTAACTTACAACCCACTCCTTATCAATATTATAGTAGTCATTACTCAGGTATTAAAAAATAATGAGTTGAAAAATGTAAAGTCGTATTCGGTATTGAATCACCTAACCAAGCTCACAAACATTTTATAATTTTGAAAATAAATCTATACAGTATATTATGATCTACCTTACTATCTAATCCATAGGACATAATATACTACAGCCGGTTCTTAAAAAATATTCTATCACATGAAATACACATTTTATAAAGAAGCAATATTCGCGAAGAGTTAATTTTAGAAACAAAATCGATATATAACACGGTATAAACACTTTTCAACTACAATTCACATGATCAGAAGATATTTATTTAAAACATTTTTCCCGTTCACAGTTTTAGAACAAGTTAACTGCATACTAATTGCATCCAAAAAATATCTACGAAAAAATGTCTAATCCTAATTGCGATCCAAGTGTTTTTTGGATAAGAGGAGTTATGGCCCGGGTTTTTTATTATTCAAGCAATCATTTAATAGAGGTTCACTATAACGTATTAGTTTTTATTATTTCAAGATAGTTTTTAATCATAACCGATAAAATATAACGATAGTTGATCTCAAAATACACCGTAGTCGTCACTTTACTACCGCTAAGAACTTTTCGCTGCTTTTTTAATTTTACTGTACTAGTAAAGCATATATTCAATTAAATACAAACCTACCTGTAGTACAGTCCTATGTTTGTTTAAAACTGGGAAGGAAAATGAAGCTTAGTATGTAAAATGTATGAAAAAATAAAAATGTTAAACTGGTATGTACTCGGGCCGCAATTCGTATGTATCCCAAAAATACTCGGGTTTCAATTCGGAAGAAATGTTTGCCTCGGAACACAACCAGTATCACCCAACAAGTTCATGATCGTTTTTTCGATCTAGCCTTCCGAATGAACGCATGAAGATTTTTCGCGAATTTTTTTTCGGTATAGATATATGTATAAGGAATTCGTATTTATGCATTATGCATTATGGGTACCGCTATTCATAAAAGGTTAACTAGCATTATCTGTCAATATGTGTGCATGCAACCGAAAAGAAAAAAATAAATCTGAACTGTCGACGTACGCTTGCATTGTTTGCTAATAATTACAAAACGACGAAACTATACTAAAAATGCATAAACTATAAGTAGTTTCTGTAATATTATCAGGGCCGATCCTCTAACGAGAGCTATACGAATTCGACCTTCTACTATTTTTGTCATGTTTAACTCACGACACTTGAATGTTCAGATAAATAAAAAGCCAAGCATAGTTATATCTATATACTTTATATATTATACAATAATATAAAATTTATTTTTAACGTTTGTATCATCTATTCAGAATAAAAATAAACTCTTAAGTTCTTTAAAATAATTTTATTATATAAATATGTATTATGTATACAAAAAAATGAAAAGAATATACAAAAGTTCTACAAACGCAATGCTGGATCAAGGTTGGGAGGGCTAAGGGGGATATAACCCCAGGTCACGAGTTAAAAGAGGCCATAATGTGTTTTATAATCGTAAGCTATAAAATATAATCAATTAATTGTGACTATACTATAATATACAAATATGTTCTATAATTATTTTAATTAATATTTATTACAAATTACTAAATCTGAATAAAAAAATTAAATTGCTTTGGGTGAAAGGACCTCACTAAAATTAAAGCCCCCCCCCCTTATACTATATCCATAATCCAACCCTATATAATGGCGATATCGATCCGATGTGTACCGTAAAAGACTGACAAAATTATCTATAATAGTAATTATATTTACAATAAAGTCCTACACTAGTAAGTCCCACTAAGCTTATTTATATATTAGAGTACCTGCGGTACTGCGGCTGTAATATACTAGGTATCTAATATCTAATACCATTAAGACAACATTATATAACAACATTTTCCATCGTATGTAGAAATTATCAATAATCAAACCAAAAAATTATTAACCACGATAATCACTAGTTTGTTAGGTAATTATTGTTATTTACTAGAAAATAACGTTATTTTAATGTTTAACATCATTTACTGTAACATATATATATGTTATAGTTTATAAACATAATTTTATCAGACGAACGGTGTACGTGTATTATCCGTGTAATATGGATATGTATGTATACATAATAAATTACATACTGACGTGTTAGGTGTTAATACGAAGCGTTTCATTAGGGATGACGGCGGTTGACGGAGAGACAAGCGTGTAGTAGCAGTAATAGTAGTAGTACGGTACGGTGGCTGTGACCTGGAGAAATCGCCTCGGTTTTACGAAAATTAATTGGTGTAGGTCACTGTCAGACGGGTAAATCGATCAAAAATAACCTCCCCGTTGATAAATCGCGCGATTTCAGCGTTGGCACTTTGCCGATAGCATAATTAATGATGCGGATCGTTTGGGTGGCAAGGCGGTGTGTCGTCGTCGTCGTCGTCGTAGCCGTGGTCGGTCGTCCGAGACGGAACCGCGCGGTAGACGAACGAGAGTGATTAATGGCGTTCGGCGGACGACGGCTAGGTGCGAAAGGGACGAGGTGCAGAACGGCAAGGATGGAGGTAAGACCGAGGGAAACGGACGAAAGGCACGGGAGTAACGGAGAAGGGATGGTGCAAAGAGAGGTTGCCGAAAGAAGGGACGAAAGTTCGTGAACATACTGCCGCGGCAAGGACGAATGATGATGGCGTCGGGGGTTGGGTTCTTTTGCCTCGTAGTATTATATACGCACCCACACAAGCTGCGGGTGCTTACGGCACGACGTTCACGTCGTACACAAGTCTTGGCCCGAGAGTACGATCGATCATTATTCATCCATGTCGTCCGCCATCGTTCTGGTCCGCTCGAATAGAATATAATGCGCGATACGCTTCGCACGCCACCGTCACGAACGTTGCACGCGTACAATACATACGAACATACGGTGTCGAGCGTACGCGACAGGGAGCGAAGAAAACCGGCTCGGATACGAAAATTGATATCAACATTTTTTAATTTATAGGATATAATATTTTAATGAATCTATAAGGGGAGCGCAAATTAAAAAATATTACGAAACACTGACTTGGACATAACGCATGCGTTTCAAATGTAATATAAATAGTAAAGTCAACAAATACCCGTTATCGTAGACTCGTTAATTGAATAAATCAATATTTACAAAAATTATTTACAATAATGATTGTTGCTTTCAAAACACTAAAGACGCCGAAAAAGTCTGAGAATCTCAGAGAGGCCTATGAGAGTTATACAATATTAATAATTTATACTGCCGCAGCCGCAGCTTATATTTTTGCGATTTTTCGATAGATATATTATGCTAAATATTACGAACATTTCGCTCATCATATTACGATCAAACGTACAAACGAATCCTGTGGAAATATCAATAACGTACTGTTATTCCCTGGTAATTCAATCACGTGACATTAATGTACTATATACAAACACAATAATATTTTGCTTAACGACACAAAATAATGGGATGATCATGCGTTTGAAGAATAAAACCCAAAAACCTAACCTTGAACGAAGTCACTACCCGTTTATATAATCGTAAGGTCGAGGTGTGGAACGTCATCTAATTCCTGATGATTTATTAAAATACGGTCATGAAGACACAGTGGGGTTCTCATGATATTTTAGGGGTAGTATGAAAAAAGTTATCGCAAAATTAACCACGGAGTGCTTCGTCGTTTGTCTTTACCACAACTGCAATACTACAATATTACATATGTCCTCAATTCATGTAATTATTGTTATAAATTATATTTATATCACAATAAAAATAATCTAATTTTATATTCACAAATCTAAAGTGATAGATATTAAGTTTTGGATTTATGAAAAAAAAAAAAAAAAAAAAAAAAAGGCCATATGTTCACATTTATGTGAATGTGATATTTCCTTTGTCCACTCCCCCTTCCATGAAAACGCTCATGTAAAAACGTAGTCTTACAACAACAGAGTAAACGATATACAATATATAGTTATACAAACATGATCCGTAATTATTTATATTATTATAAGTGACAGAAGTCTTGTGTGCAGACGAGTAATTATAATATAACATCTCGACTAATCCTAAAAACAAGTGGGAGGCAATATACGAGTACTAGTGTTTTCAATTATATAAGAGAAACAAATTAAATAACTTTTTTCCGTCTTCTAACACAACCATATACGACCACATAACAGTGATGTACAGTGGAACCTCGATAACTCGAATCGGTATGAGGCGAAAAAAAAATCGAGTTATCGAAAATTCGACTTATGGAAAACCTCAATAACTCGAATCAGCAAAGAATTTCGAGTTATCGGAAATTTTTTTTTTTCATTTAAAAACACAAATACATACATACTTAATTTTATAATTGTATTTATTCATGTACATATTTACTAATAAATGTATACTATATGTAGGTATGTATATTGTATTAAAATTAAAAAAAATATATTCTATAAAAAAGTATTAGGTAATAAATATGTATGTATGTATAAATTGTTCGTAAAAAAGAAAATACAATGTAATAAATAAAGTAGAATTATTTTTTAAAAAAATCAGATATTATTGACCGTTTTTTATTGTTTGACCTATTTGTAAAGTTTTCAATAACGTTTAGCGCGGAAAAAGTCTCATCTCTAATTTCTAGTTGTTCTTGAATGTACTTACGGACAACCTCTAAACTATCTAATGCTGGGCAAGAATAGTTTTACGCAATTCCTCATCGTCATCAATATCCGATTCCTCCCCACTTGAGTCGTTAAGCATTTCTTGGAACTTCAAATCGTTCAGTATTTCATCATCAGTAGGATAATATATTGTTATAACATCAGAGTCCACATCAACAAAATATTGGAATTCAACTGTACGAGTATTAGTCTCGGGAAAAAGCTGCTGGTATCGACCCAGTATTATTACAATTACAGATTATTGTTATTTATAATAATACACTTAGTTATTTGACCTTTCAGTTATCAAGGTATCTACGTGTTATATGTACATATATATATTATTATATAAATTCGAGTTATAAGCCAAAATTCTACTAATAATATTTCGACTTATAGAGAAATTCGAGTTAGCGAAATTCGAATTATCGAGAAAATTATCACACGTATCATATATTGTAAGGCCGGGGCCAATTCCTTCAAATTATCAAAAATTCGACTTATAGAGGTTCGAGTTATCGAGGTTCCACTGTACATAGGTACGTAACATATTTAGGACCCGGATTGCGGCTTATTTCAAAGGATCCATAAAAAAATGATTACAATACAGACTATGACATATTAGTGTATGCAAAATTAAAACACGACATGAACGAGATAAAAATATAAAAACATACGTTCTCTTACGTAAATATACCTTGCATTTCATTCAAATAAAAACGAAAAATTGAAATAAGACGTTTATTAATTCTATCAGTTTTTTGTATACTATTACAGAATGATACTATTATAGGTCAGTGTTTAAAAAGTTCCTTTAAAAAGGGAAACTATCTTACGTTCAAGTTCATCTTGTTAATGAAGAATTAAGTCCTTCGGTCCTGGACTGAACAAAAAAATTAATGCTTTTTCTTGTTCCTATATAAGAAACGTTTTCCGTTCTTTATTTATTTTAAAATTTAATCAATGTGCTATATAGTTGAACGGGTTTTTCAGCCTCTAACGATGCCACACCGTTAAGGCCACCACGAATGACTAAACATTTTGTTTACATTTTCAATATTATCGTAAATAGGTTATATTTTATAGCTCTTTATATACCAAAAAAAAAAATAAAAAAAAATAACAATAATAATTTGAGCTATCAATATTTTGGTTTGCTAGTCGATACAACATACTGAATCAATCGCTGAATTATAATCGAAAATAGCTAAATCGATTAAATAGCCAAATTTCTAAGGAAACAGAAAAGAATGTTATCTCAATTGTATAAGCTATAAGAATCATTCATGTTCCCCTATAAAAATAATAAACAAAATGAAACCTATATGAATAATTAAATTTACATAAAAAACGAACTACGTTCTCGAAAAGTATCAGAATCGAATAAAATCAAAGGAATGACTTTCTTTAAATACGTTTCTTTCAACACTGTTATATAATGTATCTACTCAATACAATTGAGAGAAGAAATATTTTTTTCTTAATTCAGTGTGGATAAAGATAATTTTAATATTTACCTTGATACTCATGAAAAATGACTATTCTGAAATTATCAATGCATCATCAGATATTTAAACTATTGATGCTATATTTGGCACAAATTAAACTTTCATCAACTTTAAGAGGAAATTTAACTCAAATATTTTACTTGTGAACGTGACGTTTTTAACAATAAGCACATTTTTTTCGGGAAAAAATTAAAGTCATGAAGGGATTAAACACATTAATACAAATAAAATTATAAAATAATGATAGGACTTAGTTGTCAATATTTTTTGCACGATGCAATTATTATCTTTATATTATGATATTCTGTGTTCAAAAGAAAGAGGACTGCAATATAATCCTGTGTAGAAAGCAAAAAAAATGTTTATTTTAATTCCGTATCCAAATAAATTCTTTTAATAATTCCTGAAGATTTTATCTTGATTAACTTTTACATTTTTTATTACCCGTAGATCACATAATAGAAAGATGAACATTATTTAATACACAAGTCTCGACATCTCTCGTGGCACAATAATTACAATATTATTACACTTACGGTAACCGTTTACATCAGACTGATTTTAAATAATGACACGCATTTCTGACGTAGGCTTTGGTAATGGATGTGTGATCTGAAAGGTGAAATCTCACTCCACCCCAAAACCCTCAATGATAGTCCAGAAACAACGATTGAAATATACACGTGATAGTTTTAGGTACGAGGTGAGATGAGTGCAACAGATTCTAAGACAGGTGTGTTTTTTTTATAGTCCGTCTTCAAATTCGAGAATTAAAAACTATATTTTAAGTATATATCGTGTGTGGTCACCGGGCAGTTTATCTAAATGTGTATTATATTTTTGAAATTCGATATTTCAATAAACAAGCGTACCTAACTATATATTATCGGCGTTCCGAGAAAAGAAGTACTCAAATATATTCAGAACAGACCAGTACTCGGAATTTTTATTTTTTTAATAATTATGCATATTGCACATGAATTATAATTTATTATAGTATGGTAAATAGCCCCCTGTAAAACGATTCAAGTTTCATCAATCAACTTTCAAGCTAAAACGTAACCGTGTAGTACTTAAATTCCCGTAATTTATTTCTCATCTCCATATTTTCCGTAGATTAATTAATCCAACTTGTATTCGTGTAACCTGCAACATTATAATGATGTTAATTGACTTGTTTATCTAATAAACACTTTCAGTAATGGTATTATAGGGAAGTTTTGGAGACTTGGTAAATAATACATTATCCGAGGGTTTATTTATTTTCTATTTTCTACGGGATAAGTCTCGAAGAAATGATCGAACGTGCGATGTATACACAATGTACACAATATATATATGTATAATATAGAGGTAAAAGATAATTGATAATACAATGAAATGTTATAATATAATAAATTAGTTGAATAAAAATATAATAATAATGAAATTTGCATTTAGATTAAGTTTTATTTTTTATAATTACATATATGATATTTGTTTGACAAAATTTCGTCGTTTGTAACGACATATTTTATTATTTTTTTAGTCTTCAATATAAGTTTCATTTCGTCGTTTCGTTCCATATTTTTGGTAACTCGAGGTGTTTTTAAAAATGTGATACTTTTTATTTTTATGTTTGAATCTGTTTGGACTATATTTATAAGTACAGCTAACCAACTCATTATGTGCATAAAAGCATTGATTAAAAAGAGAGTGGAACGACTCACAAGCATTAATAGTAGTTATAGTCAAACTTGCCGACGCAGCAGCCCTATATTAAGGTGGAAATAAGCTTTCTTAATTTATGAAATTGTCTGTTAACTAATCACAATATTTTTTTAAACTTTCATCATCAGGACAGTCTAACATAAAATCATTTACAAAACATTCTGATACTTCATGTGGGTCTAAAAACAATAATACAAATATATGTCTAATCCATTGTCCTATTTCAGATGATATATTTTTATAATCTATGAATAGTCAAAATTTGTATACACTTTGTCACCAAGCTTGAGTCAAACGAAATCCACAACCCACAATTTCAACGTTAGGCTAAACAACTTCTACAGTTTTGTGAATTGTCATTTAAAAGTCTATTGTAACCCGTTTTAAACAAAATTGTGTATTAAATTGATTTAACAGACTATTTATTTTCTTAAAAGTATATACATAAGTTTCATAAGTTTTGTGTATAAATAAACAAATAATTATAGGAATATAATGACAAAAATTAATTATGAATTTAATAAATGTAATAATATGTTAAATAATATGTTCAGTTATTAAAATTGCAAATTTTAAAGAAAACTGTGTTGGCCGATAAGGGAAGGGTACATTTTGGTCCAAAACGGTGACGCCCGATATTATAAAGAGGGGTGGGGGGGTCCGTGAGATGACTGATTTTATTTTTTTCACCTATTTTAGGGATCGTGACGTTAAAAAGGTTGAAAAATACTGATCTATACGACTAAGTTTACCGATATTTTATCAAATCGTAACATATATTTATTGTACAAGCAATGGCAGCACAATGCAGGTTTTATTAAAGCAGCTGCTTCTTGACTAAAATGAGGTGGGTAGGTAGTGTTGCGTGGTGAAAAGTTTAATACATAATTTGCACATTTAACATAAAATTGTATTATGTATAAATTATTTATTTTTTTTGGATCTGTTAATTTTAATATTTATGGGTTAATTGACTTGGGATGGTACTCGATATACGTAACTATTTCATTGGAAAATGAATCTCGCAGCGCCACTGTAAACAATTGAACTAAAAATTTCACGAATCCTACATTCTTTTCAAAATTCTGGTGAATATAAAATTAAATGTAATTATAATGCATTTTAAATATATAGACAAATAAAACTTATAGAATAAGATAATTAGCATCATAAAATCCACTGAATATAACAAATAAAAAAAGAATAGCTATTGTAAAATTGATTGTTTAAACAATGATATAGTTCTTTAATAAAAGTTATCTAAATTAGTTATTATAGAAATAATTTGTTAAGAAATATACATTTTTTCGTTATGAAAGAGTTACAATATGGAAGACGTTTGT
>JASXSY010002934.1:0-16569 GCA_034509805.1 Sipha maydis
TTGAAAAAAAGAGATTTTTTTTTAATAACTTTTTGTGTTTCTATCAAATCAACCTGTTCACATTTAGTTCGATAATATCTCAGAGCGTTTATTATTGATGAGATAATCTGAGTGTTGAAGTAACAGCGCGTATGTGTATGTAATAGTTGGTTATTACTAAATTACAGAACTATTGGGTCTCATGGAAAACTTATAACATAATACTCGTACATTATGCGGCACACTTTGAATATAACGATAATTTGCGAAGGGCTTTGTTTATAATCAGTTAAATGTAAGTTTACTTATACTGAAACTATTGAAAAGCTATTAAACAGTCGCAAAAATGTCAATGCGAATAGGTACATAGTAGTAGTCATACTATTTTTATTTCGAGATAAAATGTATTGTATATTTTAATATATAAAATAATTTGATGAATAATATTCATAATATAGATTATATTAATAATCATATGTACGAGTATATAAATATCAAATAATTTAAATACCTTACACTAAAATTCAGCAAAATATTTAAAGTACTACAAATACATATATTTATTATTGCATGTAAGCACTTAATTAATTAAAATTTCAAATACCTAAATATTAAAGAACTTTTTTTTATTTAGAAATTTTAGTTTAGAAATTAAAAAAAAAGATTACCTATATCTAAGAAGTTTATTAAATTATTTTGATATATGTATTACTAGACTTTAAATGAATTGAAGAAATTGGCTAATCTATTTTAAAAATATAATTTCTACAACAATAATATTTATGTTCCATTTAATTTTATGAACATTGATACAATATTAGATAATTTGAGCAGAAATATTTTCAATTACTTGTAGTATTGTCCCGGAAATTGTCATCATGGGTTTATTTATTGTTTAAGAATATTATTATAATGAAATTTAATCTGAAAAACGAAAATTATAAATGTTTTTGTTTTCTTCATAACTCTAAAAATAATAACCGTAGTGTTTTGAAATTTTCATTAAATGCTTATATCACTGTTTGCTATAAATGTTATAATCATCAAAAGAAATTTGCTTTTAAGTTTTTTTAAAGCAAATTGAAATTTATATGTTTATTTAGATTTTGTTTTTTTTTTAAATATTGATAAAATAATTTCGGATTGACAAAAAATTTCAAAAATGTATTACAAAATTCTTCATACATCTAAATTATTGATTAAAATAAATGTATATATATATATATATATATATGTACATATTACTGAAATTTGCCAAACTTATTATAGCGTTATAAAATTTATGAAATCGGATATTTTATCGTATTTAGATAAAACGATATTAGTTATTTCCATTTAAAAATGTTGAATTTTTATTTGTCTAGCTTGAAAAAGGCATTTGGTTAATCGCCCAAGACGATAGTAAAATTGCATATAGATAAATACTATATAGTATATATATATACATATATATAAATACTAAATACTATATTTATATATATATATAAATACTAAATAAATATAGGCAAAAATGTAAACATTTTTGCCTTGACGTTTGGTAAAACGATTGATACGACCGTACGTCTACGGCTTAATATTATGTTATAATGTATACAACATTATGTAAACATCTGATGCTTATGGGTATCAATAGATATATAGTTGTATAAACATGGTACACGATATCTCTGTTCAGTTACACGCGTGCTAGTATCTATCTATCTGTTTATACATGTATATGTACATGTGTAGGTACGATCATTGTCCATACGACCATTGATTATAAAATACTATATGGACACAACAATATTTCGGTTCTCTCAAGTATATATATATATATCTAACAATAAAATATAATAAATGCGTGTACTATCCTTCAAAATGCGACGTATAACAATATACGTACACAATTATAATCATTTTTATCGACAGTATCGAAGTTGGCAAACAGTTCTCCGGGTTTTCTTTTCTTGTGTGTACATACCCGTACACAAAAAAAATACACTCACACAAACATACCTATATCTACATACGTTCTGTATTCAGCTCATTATCATCATTATTTTTACCACCATCGTCCGATACTGCTCTGTACGTGTATATACTTACACGTAAAATTGCCCGTCCGTATCCGTGAGACCGTTATGCAACACGTTATATTATTGTATATCATGTAGTGAGGCTATACACATTATGTACCTACAATTTATACTGCTATATTTAATACAACACATACACACGCACACACGATGTACGTGTGTTTATTTGTTATGGTCTACCCTTCAGCTTGCTTGTCTGTATTATGTATGTCGTTTCTTAGACATAATCTTATACGATACCTCTACATCACGTCATAATGTTATACTATTGTTGTCACAGCTATGTGACAACATCGATCACTAATGGTTTAGTTATTAAGCCGCTAAGAATCACTAATAACGAACGCCAACACTGAATGAATTTTCAAATTTAATTTTTGTGTTTATTTTATTTTGTTCAAATATTGTCAGGTTAATGAATATTAATGACTTTTCAATGTTAATGGAAACATTCATGTATAAGTTAAGTTTAAAATAATTGATTTTAATAATTAAAAATTGTACAGTTTTATATATATAAAAAAAAAATAAAAAAAAAACAGTCCCGTTAATACAAAAAGATTAATAAACTAAAAAAATACACCCGTAAACATACAGGTGTGTTTATCATAGCAATATAATAATGGTAGTATATAATATACTCAGAGCAAGTGTTTTTGATTTGACGTTGATTGTGACCAACGACGTTAGTAGGAAGGATAATATAATAGTCATTGTTTTATTATTATAGATGTGTATTGAGTTTGAAACTCGAGTGTACTAAAATTATTCATCAAGAGATATTCATTCCATATCCGATAGATATATATGAGTACTATCTATATTATATTGTATTATTTAGCATAATCATTAGTGTATTATAATACTATAGTATTATCAATATACTCTGAAATAAACTCACTCGCATTAACGTTAAACTAGTCCTCTTTGAAGAAAAATATTAACCTCTAAAGCTAAGCTAAGCACTTGTCAATATCGCATTGCATCAACGACTGTTCCATGTTAAAAACGTATGCGCAATAGATTTATGTAATACTGTTGCACTATACGTAGGTACAAAGTTATTAATAGGTAATGAAAATCAAACAACGTCGTGGTGAAATGTGTATTTTTGTTAAGTTTGGACTATGCATGCGCTTTACTGAAAAAAAATCTTTAACTTTACTCATACACATATAAAAAAAATCTAAACGGGACACGAAGACCTATTGTTTAAAATTGTATCGGTTTTATCATATCGGTTATTGTGGATTTAAAATGATGGGCTGAAGTGACTTTTTGGTAAATTTGAAAAATGTCTCATATGGAGAACTGTAGTTACGAGAAGAGCTAATTGTATTATAAAAATGTTAAAGGAATGTTTAAATCCGGTATGGCTATGAGCAATATCAAAAGGAAAATGTAAAAACGTAACATCACATTACAGGAATTCACCAGAATACATTTTTTAACCTTGTAAACACGAAGATTCTTGAAAATATTTAGAAGGCTGTTGAAATTATAGTTCAAAAGTATTTTTCATTTCCATCAACCTTAATATTTAATTTAATGTTACTGAATCCCAACGTAATGGTACATCGAGTTGCACGAAAACAGTAAGATGTACGTGGAAATTTTGAATTCCAACCAAAGGCTGAATATAATATTGCAATACATTTGTATCAGTTTTATAAATTATTTTTCAAAATAGAATTCACAGAGGGGAAAAAATCAATTTGAATAATTATATCAATATTTATAATAATACATTAAATATTGTATTAACCTTATCATATCATTATAATATATATGAATACATATAATATATGAACGTTTTGAAAATTATAATATGATAATGCAATGCAAGAGAACAAACTCGTAAATATAATGCCAGTGCAATTAGACAATATAAAGTAATCAGCGTCATTTTATATGAATATAGTTACGTTGAAATTTGCAGGAGTATATTAAATTATAACTTGTCTATTTAACAGCGATATTGCCACACAATCAATATTAACGTAATAGCAATTACCTGCGATACTTCAAAGAAATAACGTAATAATAATATAGTGGAATTACTCTCATATCGGGACCGAAATTCCGATGAAGTTTGCGAAGTAAGAAGTTTTCTATAGTTTTCGTACTGAAGTTCATTACTGTTCAAAGAAACCGAACGAACGTTTGTTGAGTTTAATATTTTTCGACACCGGTAATTGTGTTTATGTTAGTTTTTTTTCACAGAATATTGTTATATTTTCGAAAAACTCACGAACAGGCTATTTGACTATTGGCTTCGTTTCAATCGTGTGAAAGGACACGATGCTGGGGAAAGGGACTTCGAAGAAAAAGAGTGCGTGCAGCGATCAATCAAACGGTGGACTTAGGATCTTTTTGAAAATTGAAATAATCGCGACAACATATGCGTGGGGACCGTGTTTCGGTAAGTACATTCAGTCGGTGCTCGATGGGGTCGACGGGAATTTTGAACAATCTAGCTCCGGTTCATCCGATGATACATAGTGACTAGTCTTATATCGCCCAGCGGTATGGGCCATTTTCGGGCATTTACGGCTCCGCCTGGCACTAATTCGTATTTCCTAACAGTACTACGTTATATTACACCGGGTGTGCGCGTTTCGCGGTACGAAAATAATTTTTTATATAAAATTCCGAGAAACACAATAGTGACGTTATTGAACGGCCGTGGACGTTTTCTTCATTCATATAGCTCGTCGAGTGCGAACCGTTCTCGCCTATGTCTTCGTTTCAAACGTGACCTATTACTACTACTACTACTACTACTACTACTACTACTACTACTACTACTACTATTACGCATCGATACCTTCTCGGTATCGACTTCTATCACTGAACATAGTGCTCCTCGTTTTGCACACATAACGTTTGTTTTTCGTTTCAAATCGATTCCGCCATTTTCAAAGTACTTGTTGTTTATCACCATTATCAGTGCCATCATCATTATGCCGTTCCATAGCTTTCTCTATTACTTCAAATGTACGAATACACCGTTGATCATGCATACGCGCTAGATATATTGACGATAAAGATTTATTAATGTTTTAAGCACAAAATATGAATTTCAAACAGTTCAATGTCAAATGGGTCATTATCTACAAAATTGTATAACTATTAAACAAAACCAAATATAATATCAATACAAATTATATTTTCTGGTTGTTCCTACTGAAGTCTGAAATCTGTGGGAAAATACTGTGAAGTTTAGAAATGTACATAATTTTTATTTATTTTGTACATTAAGATTTTTCGTGAGAACTGTGTAGCAAAAAAAAAAAATATATATATATATATTATATATAATATATACAATTCTCGTGTCACAGTGTTAGTTATCGAACTCCTCCGAAACGACTTGACCGATTTTCATGAAATTTTCTGTGTATATTTGGTAGGTCTGAGAATACGTTTAAGGCTAATTTAAAAAGGGGATTGACCACCCCCGAGAGGTGCTCAAACAGGAATTTTGAGATTTACGATAGACATTTTTGTTTATAAATGACATCGTTCGGAGCAACAGAAATAGTTCGAAATACTAATACAAATGGTCAACAATACAATTCTACATTAATAATCAGAGGGCAAGTTTATCATAAAATTGGCTCATTGTTGCCAATGTCAAACCAACCACATACATTTTTACAATTCTACTTTATGGGTGGCGATAATTATGGAAGCGCACTTACTGCAGTGAGTTACACCAAAAAGGAGTTGAACAATCATAATTTTTTTGTGATTTTTTCGAGCCACGAAGTGCACGGGTTCAGCTATATTATATATAAATTAATATTTATGTGCAGATCTGTAGGAAGAAGATAGACCAATTTAAAAAGGGTTAAATTTGGTTTTTTTTATTCATCGGATTTTAGTCCGTTAAGGTTAGTTTAGGATTATGTATTAATTGATTATATTATGTCAAACTTAGTATAACTTTGATACTTTATTAGAGTTAAATCATACACTTACATACAAACAGCACTAGGTCCGCGATCTACCGCAGGTAGATTGCCTACCTGATAATATACTGTTGCGAATCAGCATTTTTATTCCGGGCAACAAAAAACTTAAGATAAATCTAAAATATCATTCACCGAATATTAAATAACTAATTGAACAAAGTTTGAGTCATATAGAGTTGGTATATTTAACGAGTAACGAAGTGTACGGGATCAGCTAGTATATATATAGAAAATAGAAAATTTAATTGATAAAAACCATATTTTCAAAATGCAGTATTTGTGACGTTAGGTTCTTTTAAAATAATTTAATAAATTAAATAGTTTATTTATTTATAATTTAAATTCTAAGCACGGGATGTCCACCAATAAAGAAGTTATACAGTAATAAATATTACAAGTATGTATCAACTTTGATAAGTTTTTCACTGCAATATAAATTGTTTAAATTATATAAATGTACCTACTATAATATTCTGAAATAAAAATCATATTAAATTAAATATTGATTTATTTTAAGTTTTCTATATTTACTTCTTAGTGTATGAATTATACGGGTACATTTTAAAATTTTTAATGATTAATGATATAAAAAAAAAAACCAATAATAATGTAAAAGAAGATTATATCATTTTTCAATAGTTCAATAATCAATTACTTGATAAAACATTGAGTTTATATCAATTTTAAAAATAGTCATTGTACTTGCGATAATAAATACGCCATGCGCACAATTAGTGGTGCATTTTTGTATTTAAACGCTCCTTGAACCATAAGATGATCTCGTGTGTTCAGATTTATTTGTATTCCATCTAATATTAATGAGCCGATATAATTTATCGTTTTGTTTCTAAGCATTATTCTACATTTTGTTGTCTTCGATCATATTTCATTTTGTATAAGTCACATCAATAGCAATTAATGAACTGACTTACTGGGAATCCAATTAATTTTATTATGACTGGATTACATCCAGGGGCGGATTTAAGGCACTGCGAACTATGCGGCCGCATAGGACGGCAAAATTATGTTGAAAATTTATTTTGATTTTGTAAAATTAAGTACATAATTTTTAAAATTGTATTTATCACTTCAAAATCTTGAAATTGTGGATTTTGTATTTGTTTATTTTTAGCAAAATAATATTTATATTTTCCCAGGAACTCGTCTACGACAACGACGATAGTATTGTATAATAGCTTAGCTTATTGTTTAAGAAATGTCTCGTAATACTATAATAGCAAAAAATGGCATATTAGGTAGGTATTGAAAAAATTAATTTATTTGAGGATATTTTATTAAAGAGGTAGTAAGTTCTTTTTAGATAGGGGTGGTAAAGTTAATTTGGCATAGGGGCGGAAAATTGTTAAATCCACCCCTGATTACATGTTTTTTTTTTGCCATTTATCTTTGATTTTTGACAGTAGATAGTATAGTAGTACACGATTGATTGCATTTGATAATACACATTGAATAGTAAATAAAAGCCAGTTATAAATTTGATCAACTTCTTACGAGAATAATATTTTAAAGTTCATTGGGTGTTTTTTTACGGGATATGTATATAGGCACTAAATTCAAAATATATAGACGGTGATATTTTTTGTTAGATATTAAATGAAATGATCGACTGAATTATGAGTATAATTACAAAAACGAGTTCTTGATTTATTTTTTTCTTGCGGTACTATCATTATATATATGTATGTTATATAAAAAATAAGTATCCAAAATGTAATATTTCATTGTATCTATACTATACGGTAAAGTCTTTAAGAAACGAAAACAACGTCAAGACTTTTAAAAACTTGGACTGCAATTTGTATACAATATGAAGTTGATAAAAAAAAAAGAAACAAAATTAGTTATAGCTATGATAGTTTTATATATTATCAGTCACATGCTACAGCGAGGATTACTTCATGGCCGTAAGTGTACAGCATAATATAATTTAATGTGTTTAACAGGGAACAGTTGTAGTTTAAACGAGCGTTTAGAAAAATGACGTCAATAACCCTAACTCGAACCATTGAAAATTACGTTGTAAATCAACTAATCGACATTCAACGCTATCCACTGTCGCGTGTCACGCGTACACTCATGCGATTTTTTATTAGATATTTCGGGAGATTTTTTCTCTTTGTTTTATTCCTGCAAACAATACCTCAACATTCGGATAATCTTAGTGAAACAATACAAAATCAAAACAACAATTATTTATTGAAAAGATTTTAAGTTTAGTAGGAATGACAATGAATTTCAATACATTATGCAGGGTGTAACAGATCTATTTGACTAATGCCATAAGTTGTTTCTATTGTAAATTTTTAATTTTTTTTTTTGTTATGATTTATAGAACTCTGTGCTACAATTTTTATGACTTATATTTTCTTTTATTTTTTCACAACTAAAAATAAATAATTTACACTTTTTATTAAATTTTTTTCTAATAACCCAAGATAGCCATTTTATAGATAAATAATTGAAACAACTATGGAGTTTACAATTTTTAATTCGGTTAAGTCATTAATTTTTAAATAATTTTCAAAATATGTTGAAATTCAAATTTTTTTCTAGCTAATTAATGTTACTGCCATTGTCGATTTTCGAATTGTTCTTTTCCAAGAAATAACAAATTTGTTATCATTAAAAGCTAGGTAGTAAATACATATATTTTATCATTATTTAACGTGACTGAATAATATGCATATTATAATAATATCATGCATACCATTGCTGTTGATACTATAAATTGATAATAAATTGTAAAAAGTAATAGTAAATTTAATTTTTCAATTATTAATTTTTATTTTTCAACATTTAATACAACAATATACTTATATATATATATATAACTAGTAAGTAATAACTAAGAATAATTTTCAAAATGTGCACCATGTAGCATTACACATTTTTCAAATCTTTCCAGAATTCCAGTTGTCGTGGATTCTAAAACTTCAAATGTTAGTGTGTTACACGCATCAATTATTCGTTGTTTTAAATTATCCAATGATGTTGATTGTTGCGAGTGTACTTTGTCCTTAAGTAACCCCATAAAAAGAATTCCAGCGGTGTTAGATCTGGAGATCTTAGTGGCCAATTTTGTGGACCTCTAGTGCCTATCCATCTCGATTGAAAATGTATGTTTAAATAATCACGAACTATATTCAAGTTATGTGGTAAAGCACCATCTTGTTGAATCCACATATTACCTCAGAGATTTAATAGAATTTTCTCTTATAATAATGGTAGTATATTAGTCAAAAAGTTCAAATAACGTTGGCCAGTAAGTGTGCCTTCATAAAAATAAGGTCCAATCAAATAACCACTTATCTTGTGCAGCAATCTTGTGCATTTGACTCACGTGTCCAAAATGGATTTGACTCATTCCAGTTATGAGAATTATGCCGATTGACAATACCATTATTATTGAAATAATTTTCATCGGTCCATAATATTTTTTTCAAAATATTATTGTGCTATGATATGTTTTATAAATACACGTATAAAGTTGCTAGTAAATTTAATAAGATAATATACATGTATATGTATAAAGATCAGTTCATTAAGGAACCATAAACATTACATTCAATTATAAAGTATAAATATGTAGATGATTCAAATATGCAAAAATAATTGCATATAATAATTGAAATCAAATAAGATCATTAAAATAGTTTAGTTTTAGAATAAATATCTAGAATAATGTATGTTTAGCTGATGAAACTCTAAAAAAATAATTCACATAATATTAAAATTATTTTTTTAAAAATCATTATGCATACATGTCGTTTTTCTCGCTGCGATTTGGAATAACCAGATATTTAAATATAAAAAATATAAAGAATTACTTTTGAAAAATGAAGAATTAAAACAGGTAATATATTTAGAAAAAAATAATTATTTACAAGTTTATTAAAAAAAAAAAAAATGTAGGAATAACATATATTTTAAACAAATATTTAGGAACTGTAAAAATTATTTTTATACAATGAATATTACAATAAAAAATAATATGTCATAATAATAATATAAATATTATAATATAATATATAATATAATAGTAATAATAATATTAATATATATTAAAATAAGTAAAAATATGTCAGTTATAACTTCTGATGTTGAATATATAATTAAAAATTAAAATTAAAATTAAATATTCAATTAGTTTTTAATTTTAACCTACATAAATCTAATTATAGAAAAAAAACTTACTCTCAGGTATTTAGTAATTTTCATTTAATAGCTTCTCTGCTATAATTAAGGTTATTTCACTAGTGGTGTTAGTTGAAGAAAAAAAATAATCGACACATAATAATATAATTTAAGAATTTGTTGGCTAAATATTTGAAACAAATAAAAGTATTATTATAACATTACGTAACGGGTTACAACTAGCAGAGTATTTATGTATAAAACAATAAACTCTTAAGTGTTTCAAACAATTTAACCATCAGAAGAAAAATAAATGTCATGTAGAGAACTTAAAAATGTATTTATATATTTAAATATCTATGTTTAGAAAAATTATTAATTTTATCTGTTATTAACTTGAACTCGGGCAAATCTTAAAAAGGATTTCAGTTCAACTTTGTATTAATTTTCAAATACAAAGAGATCTGCAATAAAATAAAAATGAAGTGTTATGACCAGGGCTCATAACTTCTAGCATTTGCATATTTTTTTTGAGAGGTCCTAGGGATATATGTGTGAGCTATAAATTTGTTTCAGATAACCAAGAAGCTAAATACGAAATTTTATTTTGCATATTTTTGCATATTTCGACATTTAAGTGCTATTTTGCTTTTTTTCTATTTTTCCGACTATTTTCCGATTATCTTTGCATAATATTTTTTATTTTTTTTTTTTCAGTTTCGTAGCCTTTAAAACATTTTTTTCTTAATAATAATTAATAACAAATAACTTAATTCGTATTAATTATTTATATTAGTAATTAATTCATGTTAATTAATTTTTTTCTTGTAATATTATAAATAATTATAAATTATAATATACCTAACTTATGTACTTCGTAATCCAATCGATAAGGAAACCATTATGTTTCTAATTGTAGCATACGCACTAGTATTTTATTTTTATATTTTCTAGGTATTCCAATATCTTTATCTAGATATTCCGATATCATTAATATCAGATTATTTACAGATTATTACTGAGTAAAATTTTGCAGTCGTTTCCGATTTGTCGTATTGTGTGCGTGCTAGTTCGTTTCGTGAATTCACAATTCCTTTCACCATATTTTACAATGCCTAAAGAAAAACAATCTGTTTCTAGTCGTCTTAGGAATATTGTTCGCGAATTTGGTGAAAATATTTTTGCAACCGACGCAAGTGTATTACTATGTAAGTTTTGTAATGTTAAAATTAACCATGAAAAAAAATTTAATATCACACAACATTTAAAAACTGAAAAACACATTAAGGCCGTTAAACGTGCAGAAATCCAAGGTGAACAAAAAAAACAACAACTGGTTACCAACTCTACCAAAAAGTCCTCATTTAGTAAAGACTTGTGTTTTGCGTTGTTATCAGCAAATATACCACTGAATAAAGTTTCAAATCAAAGCTTTCGTAAATTTTTGGAAGTTTATACCGGAAATAATGTTCCTACAGAAACAAACTTGAGACTTGGATACATAGATGACATTTTTGACGATACAATAAGTAAAATCAAACTTGAACTGTCTGGTAAAAAAGTTTGGGTCAGTATCGACGAAACTACCGATATTGAAGGTAGATTTGTTGCTAATGTAATTGTTGGTATACTTGAAGCGGATTACCCAGGCAAACAATATTTAGTACATTCAGAACAATTAGACAAGACAAATTATTCGACTATTTGCAGAGTATTTGACAAATCTATCGGAATCATTGGTATTCAACATGAGAACGTTTTATTGTTTACGTCCGACGCCGCTCCCTATATGATAAAAGCTGGTAATACATTGAAAGCATTTTATTCCAAAATGATTCATATCACGTGTACGGCTCATGGACTCCATCGAGTATCAGAGGAAGTAAGGGCCAAGTTTAGTAATGTCGACAAACTTATTTCTAGTGTTAAAAAAATATTCCGTAAGGCACCAAACCGTGTTCAATTGTTCAAAGATGAAGCTCCTCATTTAAATTTGCCACCGGAGCCTATTATAACACGTTGGAGTACGTAGATCATCGCCTCGAATTACTATTGTGAAAACATTGAAATCATACGTACAATTCTTGAAAAACTAGACGCCGATGATGCTGTTAGTATTAAAGAGGCCAAAAAATATATTTCCAAAGCTGGTATTGAAAGAGATTTGGCCTACATAAAGTCTAATTTTACAATTTTAACAGTTGCCATTACCAAGTTACAAGAGCAAGGACTACCATTAGCCTTATGACTAAATTTTGTATGGTAAAAAAAAAAAAAAAAAATTAATAAATAAATAAAAATAAGAATTGTTATAATAAATGAATAACAAATTAAAATGTATTCTTTAAATAAAAACCAAGATAATGTTAGCTAAATTTTTAGTTTATAATATTAAAATGTATTTTTATGTTTTATTTTTATTATGAATAACAAATTAAGGAAAATTAGTATGGTTTTTATCTGGTGTTCTGAAATTTTAAAAGATTGAAGACCTTGGTCTTAAAAAGTACATGACAAATTGACATTTATTATTCCAACAATTTCAAATTATTTACTTAATTATTTCATAGGTTATTTTTATTCTTAGAAATTATATGAATAAACCAACATGTTATGGAATATTCAAAGAAGTACTAATGTGTTTATCCAGTATATTGTGTTTGCACACTTTTAAGTCAATCAATACTACTTCAGAATGCCCTAATTTTTTTGTTAAGTTAAATTAGGTATAGGTATTTATTAAATTATATTTATTTTATTTTTTTTCATAAAGTGGAAAAACTATAAATATAGTTAATATTGAATATATGAAGTTCTTGATGAACTAAATAATTAAATTTAAAACAATATTAGATATCTACCCCCCTACTTAAAGCTAACAATATATTTGATGATTTTCTACAATTACATATACAATACAATTTACATTTTTTTATTTATTTAATAAAATCAATCACTTGATTAATATCATTTATACTTGAGAAGAACCGGTTACAATTAAACTTCTACAATAGTAACTATATTAAGTACACAAGTGAAGTATTAAAACAGTAGGTATTAATTATACAACGAACTTTATGTGATGGAAAACAACATTGTTTAGATTCTCGACAAATATACTTTTAATGTTGGTATCTACCTAGATTATTTTACAGTAACAGTAAGAATTACGGTTAGTTTGAAGTATAAATTAATTTAATACAAATGATACTCACATTTTAACAAAAATTTTATTTTGCTATTCAAATTAAATTAAAATCTTCAAGTATAGTACTACGTATAAACTACATAACATTTAAATTTGAAAAATTTTCTTGATAAGTAATTTGAAGTATTGAGATATTAAAATATTACTTGACGTTTGATTTTTGATTTTTTATATCTAATTACCAAAACTTTATAAAGAATATTAGTATAAAATAATTTTAACCCATTAAATTTTACAGTACTTGTAAAGATTACTTATATTTAATATGAAAAATATTTATTTAGATAATTGTATAAAATGTATTCAGGTGATTTAAGTTTAAATACTCTTCAATGAATACATTATTCAGAGTATTTATTTAATTAGAAAAGAATAATTTATTTAATAAATGAAGTATTTTAATCAACTTCAATAATTTAAGAAAACCAAATTTAGTTAATAATTTAATACATATAAAATATTAAGATAATCGAATTTTAAAGTACTTTTTACTCGTGATTTTGAATAACGTTAATCATTTTTTCATCAAGAAAAAAAAATATATATATATCATAAAAATGTAAACTCGTATACACACCTTATGCTGTAGAAAAATACTAATTCATTTCAAAATATACATATATGTAATTGAAATGCAAAAAAATGCATTTATATATATTTTAAATTATATACAATTCTATTTATATGATGCGTATTTTTATTATTATTATACATTTTTTTTTAAATTTAAAGTACTATAAACGTATCACAATGGTTTTCGTGGACGTGGTTAGTCCACGCATTATTAATATGCATATATGTATATATATTCATAATTTTGCACGTATTCGAAAATCGATGAAATGTTCAATTCACGTCCGTACGTAGATAAAACGTCGATATATTGAGCTGCATCGTAACTGGCTGTAAAGACATTCCAAGTTAACGTAGTTTGATGAAACCAATGAACCCACAAGTACACATATTACGTACACGGGCATTCCCATTGTGTGACACATTATGCGCCGAATCGGCAGAAACAATTGTTTATTGCCTACACCGAATTACGCGATTCGGCCGGTGACCGTTCAACCTTGAAATTGTCTTCGCGGACGCAAAAACCGTAGTTGTCCAGTGACGGCCACGGCCGGAGAGTCCGGGTCCCCCGGGTCACGCGAGCACAATAAATACGTACTGAAGCTGTTACTTCAACCGTTGAAACATATAGTCGTGCACGGAACTCCGTGGGCCGGGGAAACGAATTTTAAGATTTCAGTTCTTACGTATAACATCTTTGTACTAATACTTACTTAATAGTTATGGCTCTTTTCTCGTGGTACTATGATGTAGGTACCTGGAACTTCCTGTATAAACTCGTGAGCGTCAAGAGATTAGAATATTTAGATAACCGACTATTGGGACAGACGTAATACCCAGGGTTTTATTAACATCAACTAAGAACGACGTTTTTATTTATTATTAATTGATTTTAAACAATTCCAATTTTTTAACGTACTAATATAAACGATTGCGATGCTAAAATCCTTCAATAAGTCGATGGGGAAACAGCTGTCTACCCTGCCTCCTCCGTAAGCACGTCTATGGCTACGAACACGGTCGGGGCCTCGATCACGGTGTATGGACAACAGAGATGGATTGGTTGTGCTACGCAGGGGTGAACGCGGGAAAATATTTCGGTGGTTAGGGGTTTGAAAAAATGTACCATAAAATATAAGACGTTGATGTTTAATATTAAATGTATACATTTTATTTACAAGTCTTATTGTAAACTTTTAAATAATTATTACATTTGTGGGCCTAGTCATTATTTAAAAAAAAAATTTTCCCCGATGTTATCTACTAACCGTTTATCACCTCTATGTTTGCGTTTGATACAGCGTGTTCTGTAAACTCCATACTCAAATCCAGCCCGGAAAGTTAATCGCGTACGACCACGACACACCCATCCTCGTACAGTCATAGTCGCACTGGTTCCGTCACGCGTTACAAAAGCGGGGACACGCGGCACGGAACAGATCCCAAATATTCCCCATCGAAATGAAAATCGTATCCAGTTCCGTCATCGAGTATAGATAAGCATCGTTGGACAAAGTTGAACCTAACAAGACGATCGGGGCTACGTGTTGCTATATTCAGCGCTGTTTAATACATAACATCGCATTGCTAATTCGATTTAACAGTTAAATATATAATAGATCGTTTAACTAGACGTTGTTTGTCAACATTTCTATATTAAGCGACGAAATCAAATAAATACACGTGTATGCGTTCCATTTAAAAACGAAACGATATCGCTATTATTATTTCGTAATGGCATATTGTTATTATTATTATTAATGAGTTTATTTAATAATATTTCTGGAATCTAACGAGGAAAATAAAAGCATTTGAGTTACGAAAAAAAAAAAATCCAATTTAATTAATTTCAAATTAGTTGAAACGAATCGAATATCCACACATTGTTTTTAAAACTAGCGTATCGAACAACCTGATTTTATTATTCTGACGGTCAATATGTTATAATAAATAATGATATTTTACTACACCTTGTATTTTACTTACATAAAATAATTTCTCGACGTACAATGGTTACAGTATACATTAATAACGTTGAAAAAAAGTGGAAAATATTTTTCATTGTTATAGTAGGGTATTTTGGAGATCGATCTAAAGGTAAATGCCATTGAATGTTGTTGGAAACCGACATATTCATAGATCTTCGAATAAAACACCGTTATACCATTAGGTACTAGTCTCCCCTCCTTTTTTGAGTATAATATTTATTTATAAATTATATTTTTATACGCATATAAGAAAAAAGTTACATCATTTTTCCTTTAAACTAACTGGTGAAGATTTCGATTAAATAATTAAAATATTATTTGCTGCATATATTTCTGAATAATGTGAAACTATAAAGCTAGGGTTCTTGAATATTTGTTTGTAAGCTACTAGTTTATTTTAAAAGTTATGTACGATTATGATATGTTTTATTTACTCGAACTAATAACTCAAAAACCTCTAACTTTATTCAACTGTTTGGAATTTAAAATTAAACATTACGAGAAAACAATTAAAGTCATGGAACTAATTATGCAAAATTTTCATTTTTAATGATACGGGTTTATGTTTTTTTTATTTAAATTTCAATAGAGTTATACATGCGTATTTT
>JASXSY010002935.1:0-29301 GCA_034509805.1 Sipha maydis
GTACAAGTTGAATTATTGTAATCGTAGTGGTTTTCATCCGTCCAATCCACCGTCAATCGCGGTCGCCAACCGCAATTACGCGGTATTAGTTGCCTGGTCTTGTTGCTGTTTTATCGTAACGCCGTGCGAAATCGAGACGGTAATAGTTTTTACAACATTCAACTTCGTACGGCCGCGACACATTTTTCCGGTGTAGTCGGTGATGTCAATTGGATGCGGATTCGTGATTCAACGAGTCTGATGTGCGACTATTTTTGTGCATACACGGCATATGTACCAGATACAAATATACTTATAGGTCGGTACGGGCACAATAATCGTCCGGGCGGCGGCGGGAGTGGCCGTCAATCTAGTCGCTTATATTATCGCGACCTGCTCATAACGTGGTTTTTGTTACAGACGCCGACAGTCCACTGGTTAGTCTCGGTGATGAAAAGCGCTTTTATAATATTATTTTACCCCGACCGGTGGACCAATTGATAAGTGTTTTTCTTTGATGCTCGCATAGTTGCAGCTGCTTTGTGTGGTAATAACATGCTGCATGGTTGACCTCATTATTTTCTTGATCTCACTATCAGATATCCTGGGTTTGTAAACAGTTGTCAGGAAGAAGCTACTTGAACTAGCTTGAACTAATATGGAAGGCGTACCACGATTATACATGATTGGTATACCGGCCAAACGATGCGTAGACAATCATACACCCGACTTTGCAACGGTTCTAAATCATGTAATTATTAATTATTTGTTTTTATTTTGTGTCCGCTGGCCTACTGCTATTGTTAATTTTTAATAATTTTTTTGATGTAAACAATTTTAATTACTTTTCTTTTCCAAAACTACTACATTTTACTATATTACTTTGATATTATTCTTATTTACTATTATATTATAATTTATTTTACTGTCCATAAATATATTATCACAACTTAATGGAAATGTATTTCATTACAAAAAATATAAGTACTTACTAGTTAACTTTTATGAAAAAAAAATCACAAAATATTTTGAATAAGTGACACATTTTGTTTTGAATTAAATTTCTAACAAATGTTTATTAATATTTTTTAATCTAAGTGCCTATGAATATAATTTAAAACAGATAATTCTTATACTTATAAATGTTCCATTCAATCAATTGTAAAATTTTAAATGTATCTATTCTAATATAGTCTATACATTAGTGTACTTATGTAATACTGAGTTAATAATTTTTCAGCATATAAGACAATCATATGGTCGAGATCCTAGTCTATATTCTGCTGATATAGATACATTGCTTGGACTCCGACAATCTGCTATGAATGCTGTGATGTCATCTGTATGCTCAGTTGATGATTGCACTGCATTAAAACGTTACTATGCACACTTAGTTCGAATAACCGATAAATTTCCCAAACTCATGCAACACAAAATTGTTGGAGTAAAAGAGTCTTATGAAGATATTGAGATTAATAAAACTGAAGAACCAACACCAGCTTTGACTTTTACATGGTAAGATTATAAAAGCAGTTAATAAATTGGTATACATTATTTTCAATTTTACATAGATTTAATTATTAATGAATCTCATGTGTAGGAAACGAACTCTTGGAGGAAAGATAAATCGACGTGTTAGTGATATTGATGCTGCTTCACTAGTAGTAGACATTGGTGATATTGGATATGAGATGCGATGTGTACTGTACAATTTGGGTGCTGCGCACAGTCGCCTAGCTTCAGCACAGGACAGATCACCACCAATGGTAACTTCTAATATGTCAACTACAGCAGGGGAAGAATCCCCATCAAATACAGCTCTTAAAATAGCTTGTACACATCTACAATGCTCAGCATGGGCATTTCAGGTACTTTATTTACTGAAGATAACTGACATATGATGATATATTCACATCATTAAAAATTTAAAGAATGAGAATATGGTTTATACATTATCATAAGTTTTATTGTATTTTTATTTTTTTTTTTATTTTTAACAATAGCAATTGCTTGGTAATGGTGAAAGTAACAATGAACGTATTAAATGGCATTATCGACAACAGCCACCAGTTACAAGTCGAGCAGTTCTTGAATTTGCATACAATGTAACACTTGCACAAGCACAAGAGTGTATTTTGGAGAAAAGTATGATGGATGGCCGAAAACCTCTTATAATTGGTACTGATAATAATTATTTTTTATTTACTTCAAAGTAACTATTAATAATTAATAATAGTTACTTTAATTTATTATTAATAATTAATAATACAGTTTACATTAAATATTAACAAAAAAACCTAAGGAAATATTATGTAAATATCACAATAAAATTGATGATTTCATGTTAAGATATAGATAAAACAACCATGGAATTAATACTTGCAGCCTATAAGTCTTAAATATAACAAGTATTTAATACAAAATTTAAATACACGTGTATTTAAGATACATGGACTCCCGAGTAATTACACGGATATTAATATGTATAAGATACGGGTACAAGGGATCTGTGTACACGTGTTCAGTAATATATGGTGAAAACCGCGAGCTCTACTAGAAACAGTGCCGGATTTACCTCTTCAGCCGCCCTAGGCTATTAGGAAAATGCCGCCTCAACATCATACAATCATTTTTTTAAAACCAATATGAGCTTCATATAAGAGTTATATAAGCTATGAAAATGTAATACACAAAATCATAAAACACAATCATTATCATCAATCGATACAAAACAATATTTTCATCACGCTTGTAATAGGGAAACGTATAAACGCAAATAGGGGATTAATACAGGCAAATTTTTTGTACACATTTATATTATAACTCCATCATTGGTGTCGCTATAAGCATTTCACTCACACAATTATCATTTTTAGAACCACTGGTTTATATTTCATTCGATTTTGACAATACCTACTATATATTATTATGCTCAATTGAGTTATTTACGAAAATGAATACAAAAACACATGTTATAATTTAAACTAAAAAAGTTATTAAAGTCCAATGTTGCCGTGGTTCGCCGCAGTGGCGCGCACCGTCACTGATCGCCTTATTTACTTTACCATATTATCTTGATATTTTATTATTATCTTATTATATTATTTTACTGTTATGCTTTAGCAGTACAATATTGATATTTGTCAGTACCTCGGTATATTAATTTGTATGTTCACACGTGTATTTTAATAGGTGAGCGAAACCCAATAGTGTAAAAAAAATTAGAGGCACCAACGACGGGTTAATTTAGGCCAAGTTGACTAAAATTGACAAAATAATTTTGTGATAGCAATAATAAGTATGAAATATGTTATATTATGAATACTAATTCAGAATAATAATACACACAAATCTATGTATTAAATTATCTACTATAATATATTTATAATAATAATTAAAAATGTATATATAAGTTATTAAATTAATAGTCCAATAATTAAAATTGGTACTTACGTAACAATCAGCTCCTTGCTGGTGTTCGTGTAAAAACAAAATAACATAAATAGTTTGAACATCAAGTATCGTGCTGCATCCGTTTGCAATGTAAATATAATAATTATCGTTATCGTAAGTTGACGACGACGGTCGACGACAAACAAAAATTGAAAAACAAAATAATTTCTAGAATAATAATAACGTTCGATTCCTATAACATACTAAAAATAGTACGTTTGATTAGAGACGTCGGATCTATATGTCCATTGATTAAATACAATGATGATTTAATCAATGATATGTCCCAACGGTCGACGTGGCCAGGTAAACGCTAATAAAAGATTAAAATAATTTTTTGTCTGTCTATAGAGATGAAAGAATAGAAAAAATTTGCCGCCCCTAAATTTTGCCGCCCTAAGCTATAGCCTAATGGTAAATCTGGCACTGACTAGAAATATAATATAATAAAAACTGTAAAAATATTTTTATTTAAATCTTATATGTTGAATTAATAGGATTACTATTTAAAAATAAATAATACAACAAATACTTCTAATTTATTTTAAATATGGTTATCCTTTATTAATTTGTGTACAATATTGATTTTTAACACTTGTTAAAATTTATTTTCATGTTATTTTTGTTTAAATTTAAATGAAAATAATATATAGAACATTTTGAATGATTTTATTTTTTAAACAACATATTTTTATTATTTTTTCTCAAAAAATATTTCTGGAAAATATAGTTTCATTTCAATTACTTTATCTAAAATAAAGAGCTTCCCATTCATACAAATATACTAATTATAATTAACTTTATTTTTTTTATCAATTGATTATTATTATTATTATTTATTTAAGAAACCATTCAAATGTTTAAATAAAGATTATATAATATATGCGTTAAATAATTAAGCTCTGTTGAATTAAGCATCAATAACTTTATTTATTATATAAATTTACTTTTAAATTAAACTTAGTGTAAAAATATAGATAATAATTCAACATAAATCACATTTCTATTTCTGTTTATAGCCATATTTGACAAGTAATTGGTAGAAAAATGAAGTTAAAAATTTTAATTTAAGTATAACTATTATTTATCAAAGAACAATTGTAAAGTCGATAAATTGATAATTTTGATAATAATACCAATTAACTTTTTTGTAATCAATTACCGACTATTATTGGTTAATGAATGAGCCATTATATTAAATGTGAAATAATTTGTGTAACTGAACATTACTTTGTGGAAACAATTATATTTATCTGACTGTTAGTCTATATATTATCACAGTTAATTGAATGGTTTCATTGATTCTCTATGTTAACAGACGTTAATATATTGATAAATACTATTATTAAAAATGATAATAGTGTATAATTTATTAGGAATTCAATAATGTACATAAATAAGTTATCAACTTTTAATTTAATTTAAATAACAAAAATATAATTTTGGTTTATAAATTGTGTTGTAATTTATTTTTAATAATTGGAAATTATTTGACGTATACATTTAAAATGTTTAAAAAACAGATATTATGAAAATGTATTTACTTCCTTTCTATTATTTTTATAATAATGAGTACATTTTGGTTATTTCATTAAATATAATGGTTTATATGTATAGTATTATCTTCACAACTATGTTTTTGTTGTATGTTAATGAATATAGGATAAATGGTTATACATAAACATTGCACTATTCATATTGTTATTGTTTATATTATTTTATTTTATTTATTAATTATTAATTTTATATATTTTATATAAATATAGCCAAAGTATCAGCTATGATATGTGAATATTTTGCTGGTGCAGTGAACGCAGTACTCAAAGTTGAACGTGAGCCATACTGCGTTAGTGCAAGTAGAATTGAGGTAAGTAATGTCACCCTAAAAACTATCCGTTTTTTAGATAATTTATCATTGAGCTTTGTTAAATTACTTTTATAGAAATGGCGACTATATTCTGAATTTAAATGTCGGTATTATGGAGCCGTTACAGCGCTGTTTCAAGGCCAGCACGTTCAAGATCAATTACAACAGATGGGCACTCGAGTGTCATATTACCGACGTGCAGTAAACCTACTTGGACGGGCTGGTCAAATATCAGAGAATGGTGGCAAGACAATGACTTTAGTAACAAGAGAAGATGATTCAGCTGATGACGATTACTATTATTACTTGGATTCAAAAGCTGGACGAATTGGTTCCGGTCGATTAGCTGCAACTAAAGTAAAATGATGTATTATTTTTTTAGATTTATTAATTCATATTTTTTATTTCAGTGATTTTAAAATTATAAAATCTAACAACAACTCTATTATAAAATAAATTATTTGTGTTCAGATTTGTTATCATTAATAATATATAGTATATAAGTCTTATGGCTTAATATTAACGATGATGTTGCAGACATACATAAACATAGGTTCCCAAGATTAACATTAACAGAGGTTTCACATAAAGTAATAAAACAACTATTATATAAGAATAAATTCACAAAATGGTTTATAATAGACAGATGTTTTACAAACATATAAACTACAATTAAGATTATATAAGAGAAATTATATGAATAATGTTTAAAAACTGATTCTTAGAAATGGACATCAGTACTTGGGTTTTTGTCTAATATAAGCTGGCTACGGAGACTGGACTTAGTTTTATAAATTAATTGTAAAAGATTAAGGTTAATTCCATAAATCCGTCTGACATCAAATATTTAAGTACACTTTATTATAAGGGCAACAACAAGTATTCTTTTAATAGGAAAGGTAATCTTGCAAAAACACTAAATTATAGGATAAGAAATGTATGAATTTGGATATTAAAACTCAAATAAAATATAACCATATCCAGGTAAAGTGAATCACACGAGATTTAGGTATATATGGGAGTTCCTAACAGACCTACCAGCAGATGTTTTTTAATCCGGTAATAGTACCTCCACGCCAGTTTGTTTTATAAATAAATTAATTAAATTTTCTATTTCTTATTCAACTACCATTGTTGAACTGACGGCATGCAACAATAATTCAGTACAATATATATTTGCAACGATATAACTTATTCTTCTTCTTCTTCTACTTCGCCTTCCTCCCAACTATTTGGGGTCGGCCACCCTTGTCCTACACCTCCACTTTACTCGGTCAATCACATCTCCTCTGCACACACACCGACACGATATAACTTATTACATATATTATTATAATTATTATACTAATAGTATATAGTGCATGCTAAAATAATAAGTTAATCATGCTTTTACTTTTTATTCATCATTTTGATTTGTTTTTGGCCAACCCTTACTACAGTGAAAATAATATGAGTTATAGTTTTATCATTACTACTCATATTAAACATTGATTTTTATTCCTAGCATTATAACTAGACAACTGGCTATCATTAATCATTATTATAATTATTTATTTAATTACAGATAAGAATTCAATTACTTATATGTAAATTTATATACTTATATATTATTATAATACAAATAACATCTGCTGAAAATTAACTACAAACATTAACTGTTATAAGTACATCAAAGTTCACAGATAATATGTAATAAATAATAATAACAAATTATATGTAAATGTTGAAAAAATATCCAAATTAAAATTAATAAAATAATTTTGTTTATTATTAGAGATGGAAGATTAGATTTATTTCTGTTCTGATATATTGTATTTTTCATTGATGACCTAGTTCTTAATATAGACACAAAAAATTTTTAAAAAAAACTGGTTAGGACAGATAATTAATCAAAACGTAAACAAACATTTTAGGTTACTAATTTTCCTCTGATAAAGCAAATGAGGTACATGTAAAATACAAATTTTAAAATAAATAAAATAAAGAAAACAATTTTAAATGTTATCAAAGCATTTAGTTTGCATAATTAAGTAATCAAACTTCTAAATTATATTCAAGCTTAGATTTAACTAAGGAAATAAATAGAATTTTTAAATATTTTGGTTTTTAAAGTTTCTAGTAATTAAGCCTAAAATAAAAGAAGATTTTTTGATAATATGTAAAATGTATTTATTAAAAGAAATCTTTGATTCAAATAATATACAAAGATCACAGAAATCATTTACGCGATGTAAAAAGTGATTTTTAATGTTGTAGAAGTAGTTGATTGAATTTCGAGATTGAAAATGTCATAATTTTGTATTTTTTTAATTTTTTTTTAATGTAATGTTAATTTATTTACATTACATTAATTTGCTACACTACTAAAATTGTTTTGTAATAAAAGCAAATCGTGACTGATTTTTTTTAAGATGAAATATTTTTATATCTTTAACAAATAGAGTAATTTCTTTGAACTTGATAAATTTAAATAATTTATCAAGAATATAAATGACACAAAATGATCAAACAAATTATTCAACCTAAACATTAGTTTGAAAATCAAATTTTAAAATTAAATTCTATTTATAACTTGGTAAAATTTATAATTGTAAATAATTATTTTATAGCCTCAGATTTTTTAGTTTTTTATAACTTAAAATACTTAAAAAGTATTTGTCAAGTTTAGCTATAACTTCAATGGAAAATTTTCCATGAAATTAATACATCAGGTATTATTTCTACTTAAGTAATTAAGAAATTCAGCAAAATGTTGAGTTTTATATTTATTTTAATTTTTATCTGTTATAACTATAACTCTTTACTGAGTTTTTTGTATGAACGTAATGTAAGGTATTAAAGTAATAATAAATATTTATTATTAAATAAATGATTATAAAATGTTGAAATTTGCAATATTTTTTGAAGGTTTGCGTCACTGTTTATTTGTAAATGAAACAAACTTACATATCTAATAATGAAATATATGTTATTTATTTTATATATTTCTTTATGTGAGCATATTAAGTTATATTTTTATGTTTTTTTATTTAAATTTGAGTCTTAATTATTATATTTGTATAATCTACTATGTAATTTTATTATTATTATTACTGTATTTTAACTTGAATAATTTTAATATTATAGGAATTAGAAATGAGAAGAGAAACTTTATCATTTGCAATGGACGTAGCTGCTGCCAAATGGCGTGCAGCTAAATCAGAAAATGAGCTTATTTATCATGAACCCGTGATACCTGTATTGTCTGATGAAGATGATAGTGATTGTTTGGGAAATAATTCTTTGTCAACATCAAGTAGTCAATTAGATAGAGTTAAGGGAGCATCATTAGTTAAGCCCATAGGCTTCAGTATTGATGATCCAGAACTCTTAGCTGTTGTTATTACCAACAGTGAATCATCATCTACTGTTACTACACTATTTAGAGATATAGTGCCCACTGTTTCTCGTAATCGAGCAGCTACTTACCGGTTAGTAACGTGATTTACAGCTCTTGGTACTTTGTGAATGAGGATATAAATAATTGATATGTGTGACCTATAATCAATTATATAATGTTATTCTAAATGTCTCAATATAGTCAGTCGTCTGTTTTGTCTTTTTGATCTATTTTGTTTCATTTAACTGTGTTAATATACATTTGATTATTCATAGTTATTTTGTTATTTAATCTGAAGTAGAAATTATTATGAAAATATTCATAATCATATAATTTTATTTTTATTAAATAAATTAATCAACAATAAAGTGAATCTTTTATAATCCAACAATTAGAGTCTTATCATGGAATAATGAATAAATAATCTTGAAACATAATAACATTTTTTATAATTATTTATAAATTAATTAACTACTTAATACACTGGTATTATTTGTATATGTTTAGTAAAACACAATATCGATAAGATTAGGCTTGTAATATTAATTTCGTATTTAGTCATTACTTTGAAGCCCTTTTTTTTAATAGAACAGAAAAGCGTGCAATGGAAGCATATGTCCAATCATTATGTCAAGAAGCTGATGATCGATTGACTGCATTTGTAGATAAATTACATCTCGAGTGCTTAGATATGTACAAAGACAATGATAGTGAATATGAAAATGATGATAATAATGTCAAGAATGATTTACCCCAAGTAAGATCTTATTTTGGTAGTTAGCATATTTTGTATTTAAATGTTGAGTGTTAAATAACATGTATTATGTATCATTTGTGATAATTACCATAATAAGCAATTGGTTAACTGTTGCGCTGCGTACCAAGCTTTGTTACACCAGCGACGAGAAGAAAGAGAAAAAGATCCTTTTAGTGCCAATAAAGAGGACCAATTGGACATTGATATGGATCGGTTATCAGCTGCAGTTCAAGCTGTAGATGGTATGCTGGACGAAATAGATAGACTATTGAAGGTACTATTAATTATTAAAAATCTGTTATATTTACTTATGATTATTTATTATACTAACATTCATATACTAGTCAAGTGTTAAATTAAATTAAAATATTTTGTGTAGAGTCTAAAAGACTGCTTTTAAATTGACAAGTTCTAATAATTAAATTACTAAATTACAATTTTTTAATTTTGCTTTTATCATAATCTAAACCATATTAATTTATATAATTTATTTGTTATATGTTTGTTAATGATCTTTTGGATGACATAAATATAATCAAAGACTGAAGAACTTGGTGATTCCGAATATCGACGAACAGTAGGTAGACCATATGATTACTCGACTGGCCGTATGCGAGAATTACGACGAGAAGCTTCTCGGTATCGGGAAGCTCACATTGGCCGGGCTCGAGATAGTTGGGTTACGTTGAGTCGAGCTGTTCGAGATCGCCGTCGTCGAGATCTAGAACTTTTGGCTCTGCCACCAGATGAACTTGCAGTCCGATTGCCTCCTGCTCGTCCATTACTGTCCGCGATTGCATCTGAAGTCGCTGCTGCTGGCGGCATTGATTCAACTTCATCATACAATTCTGCTGGTAAGTTATTACTCATTAGTTATAAATAGGGCTCGGATTTTGTAGCAAAATAAATCCTTAAAAAAGTATTTATTAGTTTAATTCTAAAAAAATAAATTTCTATTACACATAAAATTAAATAATTAAAAAGGAATTTACGACCATATATTTAGTCAAGTTACTTTCATAAAAACTCATTCTCTTGGATTAATTCAGATAATTTTCCCTTTCCTTGAGTCGTAAATACCACCATTGATTATATAATAGACTATTATATAATCAATGAGGGTAAGTATAATTGAATGAACTGAATGACTGAATGGACAAGTTCCATAGTGGTGCCGATATAGATAATAATATCGGTGAAAATAAAAAAGTAATTATCACCATTTTTAAATATTCCTATCTTAACCATATTTGATAAAAATATGTAATAAATAAATTACAATTTATAATTATTTATTTGTAGAAAATAAAAATGTGTTTTGCTTTTACGAATTGTGATTTACTATTTTACATAGTGATGATCACTGAACTATAATTAGGCAATTGGTGTAAGGTATCCATTTCTTGTATATTAAAGTTACACTTGATAAAAAAATAAAAATTGAATGACCCTGCAGTCATCCCAATATATAATGGAATTTGTTGTGATGATTTCACAGAATTTCTATTCAAGAATAATATTATAGTTAATGGTAGGTATTTTATTTATTTATTTTATTAAATTTACTTTTTATTTATAATCAACTATATTTTTTCTATTATAAATTTCCTATTGTAGAACAATGAGTTGCAAATTATTAATAATAATATTTCCATTCAACATGCAGAATATAATCTATAAGATTTGGTGGATAATTTCCACCGTGACAGTATGATTAATGGAGATTTGGAAACTTTTATTGAACATAATCTCAGTAGTATTATTTTACCACAATTGAGCAATTCACGTATTTTTTTATATTATTGTCTATGTGTTCCTTATATTGAATATGATGCATATTAGGGTGCCGGATTTTTGCAATCATTGATAAAAATATATTGTCCACAAATTTGTTGTTACTAACAGAAACTTATTTTACTATTTCATATCATACCAAAATGTATGTTCATTAGACCTAATTAGCAAACTAAAAATAATACTGCCTGCTATCTAGATTTTCGCGTTGGTACCACTGTAGAACCATCCATTCAGTTCATTCAGTCATTCGGTACAGTCAATTAGACTTACCCATCAATGATATAACTATACATGATTGTAGATAAAACTATTTTGAAAACAATATCCATAGTTATCAGTCCTACATTAATTACTAGTTTTTTCACTGGTTTTATAATTTCTGGTAATAATAATAAAGTCCAAGTATATTATACGTAGAAATAAGTTAAATTTTCAAGAAAAATATGAAATAAGAAACAAATAGGGGAAAAAGAAATAAAAAGAAAGTTTTGTGGAAAAAAAGCAAACTATAGCAAAACGAAGTTAACTTCATTAAAATCGGAACGATTCAAAACGTATTTATATAGAAAATTTATCTTTCTATGACACTCCCCTTAAAAGAAGCATTTGCTACAAAATCCGATCCCTAGTTATAATCACTCGTATTATTATACTTTCCATTTATAGTTGTGTGCATATAAATATATATATATGAGTTAACGTGTTCATATATTTAGCAGAGTCATCTGACCCAAATGAAGACTCCGAGTTAGACGATGACACTAGTGGACGGTTACGACAGTCCAAACGAGAATCTATTATGCGTTTAGATCGGCTAAAAATGGTAGTTGACAAAATGCAAGAGGTGCGTGAGCAGCGACAGATGCTATTGTCCCGGTTTCGAGAAGAAATAGATCGTGAAGATAAAAAAGCTGCAGCTGCTGGACAGGATGATTCAGATGTACTTGTAGAACTGAGGGGATCTAATTTAGACATTTCGATGGCAGTAAAAAAAAAGTTAGATGATCAATATGGTACCATGGTGCGTACAAATAAATATTTTCATTATATCACATATTATTAATGAATATAAATATATATACATATTATACATATAAAATATTATTCTATATTATCTTTATCTGTTTGGATAATTTTTCAGTATTTTTTCATTTAATTTTTTTTTTTTTTTTTTTGTAATTATAAATTTTAAAGTTAATTTTTATTTTATTATTGAAAAATAAAAACTGAAATTGAATCAACTTTCTAAATTATTGACCAATATTTTCACAAAATGACTGATAATAGGTGAATTTGATTGAGCGTAACTTGGCCGCTCAACAAAACGTGTTGGATGCAGTAAGAACAGCTTATGTACGTGCTGCTCATGAACGTCGTGCATACGCCAATGCCATACAACGACGTCAAACTGTAATAGCATCATTGTTGGATGCATATGAAAGTTTTTTAATTGCCAATGGAGGGACACCAACAGAAACCAATAGTGATATCTTGGCAGCATCACTGACTAGTGGAGTACTCCCTGACACAGTGTTAGCTGAACGCTGTGCAAAGGGTTTAGATTTTTATCAACGTATGCTAACCAATGTATCCAAACTATTACAACGTGTTAAAGGTATATCAATCCTCACAATATCTAATATTTAATCATCTATATTGTTTATTATTTAACTAAAATATACTTGACACAATATATGATATTTATTGTCAGCATTTTATATTGAATTAATTATTTAAACTTTTTTTTACTTAAGGTGCGTGTCAAGTACAAACCGAACAACGTGATCAAATAATAAAACAGCACAGACAGTGGGAACAACAGTCGGACGATGACTTAGCCGTCAACATTGGTGGGCTTGACGATTTACTAGCTGCTGTTTCAACTGTTGATGACCAAGATCATAATCAAGATGACTTAGCTGCTCTAATTGAAAGCTTTGGCAGCAGTGTTGGATCAAACAAGCCTCCGGTACCGTTGGGTGGTCATTGGAATCAACAACATCACTTACGTCGTCTATCACCTCTTGGATCAGAACAACAAAAACAGCACTACCATCAATATTCTCATTCTCAAACACAACCGCCATCATCGTCTGCTTTGACTACTAGTGTTACTGGTAGTGTTATTGATTACTATAATTACTGTTATAATGACCAATCTAAAGCTAATACTGTTCATAATGATAATATAAATACTGCTCAACAGCAACAACAACCAGTGGCTCATACTATGTTTCCACCAGTTACAACTGAATGTAATGTTTCAGTTGGTTCAATAGCAGTAACATCTTCTCTGAATTCTACTACTACGTCTCTTTTAACCCCAAGGTCGCCTTCGGTTTTGCCATATAACTATTACAACTACCAATTACCCACAACTTCTTTGGCAACAAATCCTCCACTATTTTCAGCATCTTATAACAATGTTGCTACTATAACTAGTAGTACTGCTGATATATCTGCAACATCTCTGATGAATGCTACTCGCATGGGAGTCAATAATGATAATAGTGTCTTTCCTAGTGCAGCTGCAGCAGCAGCAGTAGCAGCTTTGCAACGACCATTACCAACACCTTACAGTATTGGTAATGGTAGTACCACTGTTAATATAACTACTGGTATTGGCTGTGGTACCTCAAGAGGTTTTAGTTACCATCAACCTGCACTGCCTACTCAACAGCAACAGTTTTATTTACAGCGATATCAACAACAAATTTCAACACTACCCTCCACCTCTGGTGGTAAAACTGATGTTGGGACTGCAGGAGTACTTCTACAGCAACAACAGCAATTAATAGCGAACCGTAGTATATCTGCCAGCTTACAGTCTCCATTACCATTGTCTTCACCTTCAATTTTGTCTATGTCTATGAATAACAGTGGTATAGACACTTCGGTAAATTCATCTATTGCCATTACCAATAGCAATACTACCAATGCTAATTATTTCCATAAACTACCTGCGCAACAACAGCAGCTTCAATTGTATCAACAGCAACAGTCTCAATTATACCAACAGCAGCAGCAACCTCAATTATGCCAGCAACAATCTCATTTATATCATCAACAGCAACCTCTGATGTATCAACAACTACAACAACAAGCTCAGTTGACAAACATCGGTCAAAACACTTCTGGAATTTTGCACTATCCTACATCATTGCAGCAACATCAACAACCATCCCAACTATATCAAACACAACATCAACTGCAATCAAATGCACCAACAACCAATCAGCAACAACCACCATCATCATTATCTAATAATAGCATTGGTGGTAATAATTATTATCAACAACTGCCACAATGTCAGCCATCAAAAACTATAACATCTGTAACACCAAATAATGCATCAACAATGGCTCCAAACAATTATTACTTTCAGCAACCATCAATGGCAACAACACCAGTAATCTTTAACCAACATCAACAACAGCCCCAATATTATCAGCAGCAAATTCCTGCAGTTACATCTACCTCCACACCAGTCATTAACTTATTAGATGATGATTTACAAATATCAGGTCCACCACCGATTCAACCAGAAAAAATCAGTGTCATTGAGGACAATGATAACAATACCACAACATTAACAGCTAATATATTTAAATAATTTGTCTATTAAAAAATTAGATGTTTGTGGCAATAATTTGAATACCAAATAAATATTATTTTTAAATATCACCATGTTAGATTTATATTAGTTAAATGCACTATTGTGCATTATTTTTTTGTAAATCTATTTTACTTGTAGGTGAAAAATAATGATATTTATTTTCAAATTTAATCTTAACCTTCTACCTAATTGCATATGGTGATTTTTTAAACATTCAATCACTTTTATTCCATTATGACTTATTAATATTATATTTAATATACTACTATTTAATTTATTGATATATATATATATATATATATATATATATATATTTAGATAATATATTCTTTTTGATTTTAGAATTTAGGTAACTTTAAATGGTTATTTGGTTGTTATTATCTTATTACATATATTGGTTATTATTTTTATTATGACAGATTACAATTTATTTTTTTTATTAAAAAAATGCAGTATTCATAATATTATTTTATTATGAGCTTGTTATTTTTAATATCATAAAATATATGTACGTATATATATATATATATATATATACACATATACATATACATATAATATATATTTTTGTTTTATTAACATAATTATCAATTATAGCTTTATGTATACAAATTTATGATACTATAAACAAGTATAATATATCATTAGTTTTATATTTTCTTTGTATTGTTTAATTGCATTACATTGTTTCCTCTTCCAGAACATACTCCACTAAAAGTACTGTCTACACATGTGTCTTCTATTAAGTAATACTAACCATTGATTTCAAGATTTTGTCGCAGTAATAATTTTAACCCTTTATAGGGCAGAAGATAAAATATCATCCAATCTTTATGAAATTTTGTATACTTACTCAGTAAAATACAGGTAGTTTGGAAAAAATAAAAATAAATTTTTTTTTCAGCAGTGCTAAAAATGTTAGTGGGAAAACAGTATCCCATTGCCCACTTGGCGAGTAGTGATTAGCGTATGATATGTAAAAAAGCACTTATATACTATTTTTTTTTTTTTATCATAGTACGTAACAAAAATTAAAATTATACTTCCATGTATACTTATAAAGATGGTAGTAATGGAATAACTGCACAATAATAGTTCAAATAGTCTTATCCAGGGCCGGCTTGAAGGCGGTTCGAGCTGTGCAGTGGCACAGGGCCCCGCGCATTGAAAGGCCCCGCGGATCGCGGTCTGTTGCATAAATAAATTACCGGATATTTATTTAATACGGATTAAAAACGGATGGGATTGGCCATACATTTTTATCCATCCTGGGATAGGTACGTAACTCTAATAGCTATAGGGCGGATTGACTCATTTATTAATTATTCGTACTCGTATGACACGTAACGGCAGCGTGATAACTGATAGCACAATGTTGAGAAGCAATGGCTACAACGGCGACAACCACAGCGAGACAGCGGGTTATTCCAATAATGTTATTGGAACCGGGCTCGGTATTTATAACGATATTACAGTATATTCATCGAAAATTCATAATAATAATAATAGGTATATTTTATTTTAATGTACCTACTACCTACTATGTTTATCATTTTGTTGATGACCATCGAATTTAGACGTCAAACGAAGGAGACTTTCACGGTAAATAATTATAATTAATAATATATTTGATTTATTATATTTAAATTAAAAATAAGTTAAGTAAGGCTGGGGCTATATACGGCAATATTCGGATGACGGATTCGCTCAATATTTTTGCCGAGATTTTATGATCTAAAAAAAAAATATTTACCATAATTTTGACATAATATAGTTTAAAATTTTCAAGTACCTATACATAATATTTTTTAATTATAACTAAAAAAATGTTGAGCGTAAATCCACAATTTTTATAAGGGTCTGAAATTAGAACTATGACAAAATTTTTCAAAATCACGAAAATGTGCATATTATTTTAAGGTAGAAAATCAACGAATACGTAGAAAAAAAAGACAATTTAGTTACGAAGGATCCGATGACCCAATAATTAATGCACAAGACAATTTTCATGTTAACTATTTTTTAAAAATAGTCGATACAGCTATTATTTCATTCCAAAAAAGATTTACCATATATGAAGAACATGAAAATATATTCGGATTTGTATACACATTAAATAAATTAAAAGATATGAAGCAAGAAGAATTGCTTAAAAACTGTAAGGATTTACATATAAAATTGGAAGGTGATATTGATGGAATTGATTTATATGAAGAGTTAATGATGTTTCGTAATATATTACCACAAAATTACTCTATACTTGAAGCTTTGCAATTTATATTTGATAATAACCTTTCAGAAATTTATCCCAATTCTATAATAGTACTTCAAATAATATTGACTTCACCAGTAACCACTGATACAGCAGAAAGGTCGTTTTCTAAATTAAAAATGATAAAAAACTACCTAAGATCGACAATCAGCCAAGAAAGATTCACTTCATTATCGATATTATCAATTGAACATGACATTGCCAAAAGCATGGATTATAATGATGTAATTTTAGAGTTTGCCGCAAAAAGAGCAAGAGGATTGAAGTATTAAGAATTAAATATATAATTTTCCATATTATATATGAATCATTTATTTTTTATTAATAATTTAATAATAAATTATATATGAATTATATATATTAATAATAAATTTATTTTATTTTTTATTAATAAAATATTTAGTTACTAACTTTAACTGTAACGTACTAATTTCGGTTCAATGTAAAAATTAAATTAACATTTGTAATGTAAATAACAAATTATGAGCTACAGAATTATATTTCATTCATATACCTATCACTAAATAACATTTTAATTGCAGAGGCAGTTATCACATTTATATCTTATCTTGAACAATATGGTCATATGGGTCCATATATGATTCAAATTTATTAGTAGGCTTAAAACTGAACTATTTCTGATGGCCCTAACCCAAAGAAACAAATACTGGCTTACAACCACTAAAAAATAGGCCCCGCGAAAACATTTTGCACACGGCCCCGATATTTACCAAGCCGGCCCTGGTCTTATCAATAAAATATATTGTAGTTTCATTTTCTTTTAAACTGACTAAAAAAATCAAATATTACTCATATTATAATTCTAAACATTCTTGTAAATTATAATAAAATAATAAGTAAGTATAACATTAAATTTCTGAAGGATGTCTTCTTCAATAAGAACACCAGCCATCTACATATTTTGTAGATAAATTATTATTATATATTATATAGATTGTAACATGCACCATTATATGTAATATAATTACTAACAAATAATAATACGCATATTTCCGAGTCGTACGAGAATAAAATGTACAATACTTCTAAATTATATAAATAACTATTGCACACATATATTATAATATAAAGCTGAGCCACGCGCAGATCATAATCACTAAATCAATGTCTGACCATGAACGAATTGTGAAATGGCCAAATAATAACAACAAAGAAGAAGCCACGTGCGGATTACAAATAGCGAACAACGTCATCATTCAAATTTGACGATGAAGGCCAAGGGCAACTAGGCGGCGAGAACAAAATCAAACGGAATATATAAGGGCTTCGTTTCACCACCAACATCAGACGTATCCAGCCATCAAGTACAAACACTCCGCTTACGACAGTCATATTTACATTGTTATTACTTTGCTGATTTTTCTAAGTGTAAAATAAAAATATCATACTCTATTCTTTCAAGTTTAAATTATTGAACTTATATTAAAATACTTAGAAGTACTATTCAATCATAACATTATCGTAGCGTCCTCAAACCACTCGAGGCACGTTATAAGATAACCAAATTACAACATTATATGAGTACAAAACTATAAATATCTTCTTAGTGTATGATTACTAATACTAAGTTTCTATATATTCTAAAACTAAATATTATGGTTAGTTAAAAAATACTTACGTTTATGTATTTGTAATGAACTAGGTATACATTTGGATTGTTTTAAAATCCCATTGTGATTTGTTTAATAATAAAACAATATTTTGATTATCATTCTTATCATTTACGTTTTGCCGGGTTTATCAAGTGATAACACTAACAAATAGCGGGAATTATGTTGATTGTAATAACATAACTATTATTACTATTGGTTACTAATCATAATTTGATTTAATCAAAAACTAAAATAAAATTTGAAAGATAAAACAGTTTTGATAAATTAAATGCATGGTATGGGCAATGGGAATATATCATCCCATTAAGATTGATTTTGATAATTCCCTACGATTATGTTGCTCTAATCATAAGTAAACCTTATACAATACGGCTGTCCAAAAACATAACACAGTATCTGACACTTATCAAAATTGATGTTTTTACAAAATCCAATCCAGATGAAAATGCTTAATATTATTTTCTTATTCTCTTTGATTTCTGATGATTATTTTTTAATTTAGAAGATAGTAACTACCAACAACTTTCTATGATTAGGATTTTCCAAATTAAAAACACAGTAACTACTTTTTTTTCCGTCGTTCTAATATTAGCCTAGACTCGATAATAATATGACTAGACAGTAAGTTGTAAACTAGTATTCTGTCAGAGTCTTAGACCCATACACAAAACATATGGTATGTATACTATAATACTTTAGGCCTAACTAACTATAGGTTAAAAAATTAGTGAATCATAATTCCTTCAACACGTCGCCTTAATTTTATTACATGAATAACAAGTATGTTTGGTACCCTATTTATTTTTCAAATAATATTAAAATTGTATTATATATTTAAGGAATTACTTTTCACCAGCATCTGCAGCGGCAGCATGTTTACTAGATCATGATTATATTATTCAAACTACAGAATCAAATTATGTTGACGAAGAAACTATTTTTGAAAAATCAATTGAAATTGATGATGAAACACTGGACCCTAGTTATTTTATTGATTCATTGGATATTCTTGATTCTGATGTGGATAATGTAAGTATGGTATCAATAGATTTGGATCCTGTTATGTATTCAACTAATATTCATAATAATGTAACTGATGGAACCATGTCACAATCCCAAAAACGAAAACTATGTAAAAAAGACTTGATAGAAATTAATTCCAAAAAGAAAACTGGCAAAAATTGAAAATGTGAAACTTAAACACCCTTTCAGGGATATAACTTGTACAGATTTTTATAGAATGCAGTGTCATAGCATTTGGACAGATTTCTGGTCTCAATGTTATACCGATAGAAGACAATTTTTAGCTAAATCAATAACTATTAAACCTATAAAACGTCGTACTGTAGATAGTTCTAAGGACAATTTCAACGAAACACATCTCGATTGTATCACCTACCTACAGGACACCTTCATGATCAAATTCGGGTTTGTAAATCAACATTTTTGAACACTTTTGGTTATTCAAATGACTCAATTGTGACTGAACTTTGTAAATACTTAAAAGATGTTAACAATAGTCCTTGTTCATCAAAAGTAAAAGAAAATAGAGGTCTACACAATAATTAAAAAATGTTTGACAGGCAAGTAGTAATTGACCATGTTAAAAGTTAAAACTTTCTAGCCTTGTAGTAGTCACTACCGAAGGCACAATGCCCCTAATATATTGTATTTACCTCGAGAATTAACAGTGAATAAAATGTACTTAGATTTTTACACACAAAATGGAAAATGTATGTCACAAGAATCATATAGAAGTATTCTAAAAATGTTAAATATTTCACTAAAAAAACTCAGATAAGTGTGAAGATTGTTTTACTTTCATGGATGAAATTGAAAATTTACAAGTTGAAGATGAAATAGAAGTGATAAAAACTAAGCTGGAAAAACATAAATCCAAAGCATCAAAAGCAAATTACTTGTACAAAATGGATGCTAATATAAATATAATAACAACCAGAGCATATTCTATGGATCATCAAAAAGTTCTTTTGCTTCCAATTCTACCAGAATCAAAGACATGTTTTTTTACTAGTAGACTTGTTGTATTTAATGAAACAATTGCTTCTTTAAAACCAAAAGGGAATAGCATTTGTGTACTCTGGCATGAAGCAATAGCAGGAAGAAAGGGTGAAAATATTACAGACTCTATATTAGCCCTAATCGAACATGAAAGGGATGCGATTGATTTTATATTTTGGTGTGACAATTGTACAGGTCAAAATAAGAATTGGATTCTATTTGCAGTATTAGTTTGTATTTTAAATTCCAATCATAATTTTGTAGAAAGTGTAACTATAAAATATTTAAGAAAAGGTCACATTCATGTGTCTGCTGATGGAGTACATGGAAATATAGAAACAAAAATAAGGAAAGTTAGAAATATTTACGATTATGATGACCTAAAAAATACAATTAAAGCTAGCAGGCAGAGATTAGATATAATTGATCAGAAAAAATTCAGACAATGGACAAGTGAAAAAAGAGCTACAAACATTAAATTTGACCCACTTAAAAATTTTAAACTAGGTGATATAGTAATGGCTAAATTTAAAAGAGGTTCTGTTACAATGTTTTATTCAACTGACTTTGATAATGAAATTCTTCAGGAACTGGACTTTTTACAAAAAAATTCATAAAAAACATCACCAGTTATGAGCCAGACATAATTATACAAAACAGAGGAATACCTCCAACTAAAAAAAAAGATATAATTGAAAAATTAGTCCCATTGATGCCAGCTAATAGAGAACTATTTTGGACTGAACTTCCAGTCTCGTTGACTTCAACTGACTTGGTTGAAAATATTGATTGATTTGTCTGATACTTTCATTAATGAATGTCATTAATAATTAGTAATTTTTAAAATGCTTTAGGTAGTTACTAGTTTGATATACAGACATTATAATTATATAAATATTTGGTATTTTATATTTTTATGATTACCAGTTATTTATTATTTATCCTAAATTAAAAAATTGAAAGCTGTGTTTTGCAATATTTAAATAAGTTATATATTAAAATATTATATTATAATATGTTCATGATAATTTTATTGAAAATAAGTTGTTGTTTAAATTTGCAAAGACTGCCAAAATTTAACAAATTATTGTCACTGTTATTGTTATAAGTTTTTTATACTTAATGGGATTTTATTTTAAAGCATTCAACCACAGCTAATATGATGCAAAATGTTCTAATGAAAAAATTTGAACGAACCGGAGTTTGTTTTTAATATCTAATTATTTATTTACGTTAATATATTTCCATTCATATATCTGACACTACATTTTCACAATAAATATGCAATTTTGTATGGATATCACACTTATTCTTATTAACGTTTATTACCTGATTATATATATATATATATATAAATATTTATTTAGATGTTGTGATATTGAATTTAAATTTTGGTTTCAAGTGCATTAATGCCAATATATCGTTAATGCTGATTATATGGGCGAATATGAATTATTCGAGCGGATGTCAAAACATTTTCAGGTCTACCTTTAAATAAGTGGCGTCGCTGCCGACAATAAAATATATTGTTTTATACCTTTATTGCCATTGCAGTCCTCATTAAAGTTATTTATACATTATACTTTTTATTCATTTATACATTTATTACTATAACTTTATTTTAAGTACTTCGACGTGCACATTATTATTTCAGTTTTTATTTTTTTCAACAGCAGTAGTATTGTTAAACAAATGGAATACAAATAACAAAGATAATCTTGTAGGATACAGATTTAATCATTAAATAATCAAACTCCGTTTGAGACTGTTTCTCTCTTATTTGTAATACTTTGATTATCTCTCGATGTTAGTCATTCTTCACAAAATTTCATATAAAATAAGAAATACGAGGGTGATATTAAATTATGGGGGATGGAATACGCCTTTTATCGATTCTGCCAAATCGAATTGTGTTTCATTCCCCGTTCCATCTCTCCATATTTCGTTTGGTCGCTATATGCCTTTAGCAATTAACGTTTAATTCAACGTGTCTTTTACCATAATAGTATTACAGACACTCCGAGGAGCGAGATGTTAGAGCGTCAGATGTGATTATAATGTCGCGCTTTCCAAGTCTATTTGAGCGTAACTTTGCTGTCGCAGTGCCCTCGTTTTGTCACGTCGTACTATCGTACACAATGCACTGTATGCGTAATATTTAAACTAAAAAAATAACGTTATCGGGCGGACGAAATCAAGTTTTATCGATCCACTCGACATCCACGAAACCGTGCGCGTTTTTTATTATATCTCGCGGCTCGGAGTTATTATGTACACCCTTCGTTTCATCACATGCACTGCATCAGTGTACTTAACAAACCCACCCGCCTGTCCGCCGTCTAAAGCAAACATAATATTACCCGGCTGCCCTTCATACCCTACCCCCTCACCACTACCAAACCAACAATCCTATACCCGTAAACCCTTGGGTCCAAGGCGTCAGCGGAGAGCTTCGTTCGGCCCCGGCCAACTAGCGAACGCCCATTCAACCAATCCCCGATCGTCGCGTCAGTCGGGTCTGCCACGCTTTTTCCACCCAGCCTTGTTCGTTACTTTCCGGGGTGAGCCCTGTCCCGAGCTTATTGGACTTCCGTGTAGGCAGTCTCCGTGTACCGCCCAACCTTGCAAATGCTGTTTCCCGTATGTATCATCGTTGAAGCATCAGTGATCGCTCATTTCTCAATCACCCGCAACACAAGCAACAAGTACCAACCATTGGAATCAAAACGTTTCCTGACTTGGCAAGTTTAACAAGTTTACTTTCTAGCGGGACGCTCGTCGGGCCTTGTCCGCTTTGGGTGACCTTAGTTGACGATTGACGGAGACCCCGTTCATTCTGCACCCGGAAAATCTACACTGATCATATTCGGTCGGCAAGTACAGTAACACATTTATTTCCATTTATTAATTACATATATTTAAGATAATTAATAATTTATTTAAGTAACTTTTAGTAATAAAAATCCTTTGCATTTTTTTAACACACTTGAAGTATCTAATAATAATTGTTTATGTTTTATTTTATTATTTAATTATTGTTTACAACAAAATACAATAAAAACTATTATTATTACAAAAGTGTTTATATTAAGTAGTGATAAGAAATGACTAGTTTTTTATTAATATATAGAAAATAAACTAATTATTAATAATATAACTTATAAAGTTTGTACTAGTGTCCTCGATAAATTTGAATTATCATATTATTTATATTTAATTTTACATTTCTACATTAGTAATACATTTGATATAGTTTATAATGTTATCTGAAAATATCGAAAAAATTGGAACGATATTGATACACAATATTATATCGTTGCCCAACATTATTAAGTATACAATTGAGGAAAAAATATTTATTCTAGTATACTTATAACGTGAAATACTGAAATAGATATAATCTATAAGTTAATAATATTCATGTATCAAATCTATCAAATTATTTATAAATTTTTAAAACGTACTAAGAAAAAAATGTAATCATACTATAAAGGCTAATATAATATAATAATAACAAAATAATAGGTTGACAAGAATTAGCACATTTTTAGTTATTAGCGTTGATCGTTACTCACTTTATAAAAAATAATTTGCTAAGTGCCTTTATTACATATATTTTTTAAAAATCGGCAATACATCCACTACTTGAAAACACCGTGTCGAATTCGATATTTTTAAAGGTTTATGGATGAGTAATTGATTATTTAAAGTAATTATATAAAAAAAAAAGTACAAAGTATTGTTATCTTATACCAGCAGTTAAGAACTATACATTTAATAATTTAATATTTTTAACAGTAACAATTCGGTGTGTTAAATTTATTTGATGATTTTATTGAAAATAATTAAGCATCCCGTTGGGTGAATACATTTTTTATTTTGTGTCGACGAAAATAAAATAATAAAAAAAAAAAGTAAAACAAAAAGATTTGAAACTTGAGTGACGTTAAATATTTTAAGTGTTATATCTAATAAAATTATTTTTTTAGACCGCCGTACGTTAAAAAATGTAGGTACACAGAGAGCGCGGTTTTCTTAGAACTTGTCCTTCGGCACTATAGAAACAATAGTATAGATGGTGTGCTCGTTTCTCGAGGAATGGAATCGGTAAGCAGGGGGGGGAGGAGTTAAGAGGCGATCGGTGGTGCACGCGAACAGAAATCGATGGGGCCAATCAAAGCGCACGTAAAAAATAACGGTCCGGGAGAGACTTGTCGCGCGACAGGAGGGGAGTAGCACGATACTCTAGTTGCCAGGATGGCCTTGCTTTTAGTCCGGGCGCGAGCGTGTGAGCGTCCAGCGTTCTTACAACGCTGGCCCCCGCCTCCGCCCGCACCGGCCACCGTTCCTGTTCATCACTCGCACCGCGTGAGGCACCGAACTCATCGGTGTCACGCGACCACGGCCGAGCGCCAGCGACCCCTCCGCCCGACACTATTTCGCGGTTACATCTCGAGTTTTCATTACGATATTTCGTCGTGAGTTTTTCGACGCTTCGTATCCGTCGCCACCGACTCACTTGTAGTGCAGGCCCTGCCGACCCGCTTGCCATTTGACACAGGACTTGAGGACGGCAAATTTATTAAAGGTTACATTTATTTTCCTATGTATTTCAATATAATTTTTCATTCAGGCACTCTGCTATGTAATAAGAACATCAGCTTTATGGATAAATAATCATTATGCACTAAAATAATGTTAAGTAGCTATATTGATGTTCATATTACTATTTATTTTATTGGAATAATTCGTTGCCTTCTTATTAAGTATGAAAGACATATAAACATGTTAGGTTAGTTATAGTTTTATGCATTGAAATAAATGGTATCTGGTGAAAATTAATGAAAACAATATTAATATTTCAGGAATAATTAGATATTTTATGTACTGTTTTTCAGGTCGATGGATAATATAAATGGAAAACCCGATATGATTTGACGCTTATAACAGGTAAGTTAATATTTACTTACGTGCTACATTTCTAATTATTATGGGTAAAACACGATTGCATACGTTCATCATCGGCGTTACCTTTTTAAGCTACACTATTCCGTATTATTATACCTGATTTTTAACTACACGATTGCGTACGAAGGGGTGCGTTACAATTGCGTATGATACGATTCTGTATGGACCTTTTTCAATATTATGATTGCGTACATTCTACCTACCATGACTTAGTGCAACGTTGCCGTTGTTCAAAATCCTGAAAATTTGTAATATGGTAACTTGTTTTAGGAAACGATTGCTTATATTTTATACAATTTCATAAACGTTACCGAGACTACCTTTCGAGGTCAATAGGTACTTATTGGTAATCTATAAAATACTATGAGGTAAGATTAAATGCTGATTATTATATCAGATTTCCTGGCGCGTGTCACACTTTAACATCATTATATTAGTATACGACCAACTTGTTATTCGATAAGTCACAGAATTAAGTTTTAGTATTAGTAATAGTGCGGTAACTATGGAGAATTCTTTAAATATTATATTGTCAGAACATGAGAAAGAGTTAGTTATGGTTTCTTCACATAAATATGTGTTTATGTTCTGATACAAAAAAATAAAGTGTCATAAAATATTTAGATCATTATTAATTCCGTAATTTTTTCGTATTTTAATGTCAGAACAACAAATGTTCCAGAGAGTTTCCACAGAACTTTTAACGCTCAATTCTATAACGCACATCCACCAATATACTTTGTGCTTGAGGCAATGAAAAAAAGCAGGCTGAAACCAATATAAAAATATCCACTATATAAAAAAATATATCCAAAGCTATTCCATCTAAAGATACGCAAAAAATTAACCATGTAATAAAACTATTCGACCAATTTAAAATAGATGGTAATGTATTAAATTTTTTATCAGGAACTGGTTATCGTTACCAAGGTTTTAATTTATAATTTATAATATGTATTTTTATTGTACTTTTTGTACCTAAATATCTTATATTGTTTTTAATTGACTATAATATTATAATAATGACTCACTTTCGTACGCAATCGTAATGTTTTTAAGGCCTAGGTAGAGAAATTGTACGTAATCGTTTTACTAAAAGGGACAATCGTACACAATCGTATATCACCGGTATGAAGTTTTAAGCGTTAATGCGAATATTCATACCGATATTGATGTATACTGCTCATCCTTCAATACATGTTGTCATTCAAATATTAAAAGAAACTTAAATGCAAACAAGATCGATTATACAATCGTAAAAAAGTTTATTTTTTTATCACACAACGTTAGTGTACTTTATTATTACTTTATTTCAACACAAACTAAATTATTTAAAATGTTCATAATTCATACAGTATTTTCATTTAGTATGTATTTCATTGAAGTTTTTTCATTTTTAAAGAAAAAAAAACAATAGCCACATTTATTAAAAAATAAACATCTTCAAATTTAATATTAGTTATTACTAGGGCAGTGGACTTTTTTTTTTTGCACAGTCACAAAAATAGCAGAGTACGGAATAAATACGTTTCATGCTTTCACAAAGCTAGTTTTGAAATTTGACTGTGCATATAAATGCATATTTTGCGCTTTTAGAGCATATTTCTTCCATTTTATACTTTTAGATGCATTTTTAAATTTTTTATCATTTTATCAATATTTTTTCATCGACGTTTTTATTTATTCATTTATACAACCAAATTGACGTTGAATTTAAAATTATTTTAAATTTTGATCATTATATTAATATGGTTATTGACTTTTCTCAAACGCATGTTTTTCCTAGAAACACGTCTCGACTCTCGAGAGTTGCCTATTAGATTGATTGTCGGGTTATTAATTATTTTTATAGACCGATAAGCACAAAATGGGTGAAACTCTTTTCGCCCAAAAATGACCTTCCTCTTTTTGCCCAAGTCCTTTTTTCGACCAAAATTGAAAATACAGTTTCCTTTTTTCACCCAAAAATAATTGCATTCTTTTTGCCCGTAGTTTCACGTTTTACATTTTAGAAACCACTGTCTCAAAATTTATAATTTTAAATCATATAATAATCAAATAAAAAAAAAAATAAAAAATATATAATTATTAATAATAATTTAATAAGTTTTAAAAATAGTGTTATCGATGTAAAATAACTAATAATATAATATGTATCAATAATAAATCTGTACATAAATTATGTAAATATGTCGTACGTATTACAAATGCAATGTTAATTATTAATAATTATATATTTTTCTATTTTAGATTCTGAACGGAGTAAAGAATGTATTGATTTTACAATGATGTGTGTTTTTTTTTTTTTTTTTTTTTTTTGTGTCTGTCGACACGTTTTGGGGCAGTAAAAATGCTTCGATTGCCTTATGTAGCAACTTTTCTGAAAGAAAAGTGAATCTATTTGGTACTTTGGGAGGTCAAAAGTAAAAAATTTCCAATATTTTTTAAATGCGACGGGAAAAACCATAAAAAAATTTGAGAAAAACGGGAGTTTTTACGCAAAACCAGTTTTCGACATAATCAAATTTTTTATTTTACTATAACTAAAAACCAATCGATGTAAATACTTGAAATTTTCACCAAATGTTTAGATTAGCGTTCTCTATACACCATAAAATTTTCAAAGTATTTTGACTTTTATTAAGCTATTTATAGACGATTGAAATTTTCAATTTTTTTAAGTATTTTTTTTTTTAAATAACGATAAAATTTTTTTGGCTGCCCAGAAAATCTTGAAAATTTAATACAAGGTTTCTTATAAGTTGTTCCTTAACTGATAAAAAAAAATCTAAAATCGTAGGTCACAGATTTTTTTTATAAGTGCTCAAAGTTCCAATTTATACGAAATATGTAAAAATCACGATAATTTGCAAGTTATTTTGTAGATAAAAATTCATAAAATTTTTTCTGTTCATACTTAAGGTTCAACATTTTAACACTAGGTTATCTATAAGCTACTCTTCAAAAATCTTTAAAAAAATTTCTACCGGAATTAGAGGAAAAAATTTTATGACTGTTTGAAATTTAAATATTTACGAAATTGCATAAAATAGCGATTTATTTTCAAACGATTTTAAATATTTTTTATAATTCAAAAAGTATAAGTCGCAGATTTTTGAAATTTCTACCAGCTGTTAAGATTGGTATTTCCTTTATGTCATATTTTTTTCAAAATATAATATTGATTTTTAGGCCACGTATAGGCATTTAAAATATTCGATTTTTTTACATTTTTTTTTTTATAATCGGTGATAAAAAAAATTTGGCTCGTACAAAATACTTGAAAAATTAATAGAAGATTCCACAGAAGTAGTTCTTAATGTCATTCAAAAATTATTAAAATCCATAGGCACAATTTTTTTTTACAAGCGTTTGAACAGCGAATATTGACATAAAATTACTTGTAAAATATAATATAATGTAGAATGTTCTAGACTGACAAACTATATCGCTGTATGCAACTGCCAACCCATCCTAATTGAAAAATATATTTTTTGTTTCAAAATAAAATATACTTTTTACAATGTTTATAAATAACAATGTATTATATCCTAGAC
>JASXSY010002936.1:0-44381 GCA_034509805.1 Sipha maydis
CTTTCACAACATCTGCACATATATTTATAAGTTCATCTTGAATTATATGACTTGAGTAATTGGTTTTAAGATTAAATTTTTTTCCAAATTCCTCATTACTTTTTGCTAACAATTTACATAATTCTTTAAAGTTTCCTAAAAATATATTAATTTTTTTTACAAATAATTATCATAATTATTAGATATTTTACATTTAAGACTATTAGTAATATTAGTTATTAGTTATTACTTTTTAGTTGTTAGTTTAATACCTTGATTTAAAGAATCTTTTTTCTCGTTGTGTCCCCTTAAACCAATTCCTTGACAACTCACAAATAAAACAATATCAACTAACATTTTCATATATTTTTTATTACTTTCAACCATCAATGAATGCTGAGAAGATATTTGAGAATAAACACTACCAGTTTCTTTTGTTTTCTGATATGCTGACCATTTAACCATACATGTAAGATGTAAATTACTTTTAGCATGTGCATCCAATTTATTGAGTTTACTTTTATTCCCCCATTTAGATCCACTACAAACACTCAACTATAAATTGTAATATACTTATATTAATAATTATTATTAAAAAATTATAAATAAAGCATAAATACAAAGCACTTGCTTTTTTCTAATTTCTAAAACCAACTAGAAAGCTATCTTCAAATTTGTCATTATTTCCAGTACTAAAATTTCTACAAGCAAAGCAAAAAATTGAATCTTTTGATACACTATATTCAAGCCATTCATAAGTTTTGTAATGCTTATGATTGAAAGCGCGATTTTGAGTACCAAATTTAGTTAGCGGATATGACTGCAATATATTTAATTTAAATATAATATAATAACTTAAACTAGGTACGTTTAGTGTCTACCTACATTTGTACTTACTGTTAAAATTGGTCGCACAGGGCCTGTTATTAAAGTTCCCAAGTCGGAAATGACATTTGTATCTACATTTTCAACACGTTTTTGTGTAGTTATATCAATGTCTAAACCAATATTTAAATCTTCATTTTTAGATTCTAGTGTTGTTGTTGACGAGGAATTAGTAACAACTAGTTTTTGTTTTTTAATATTAAAGACATCAAACATTCTTTTAGCCATTATTGAATTAATTACAATTTATAATTTAAAATTAATTGATTAATTCAGATAAATACACAATTCACACAAATAATATAAAATTATATGTCATATGTATATCAATAGTATGTCACTTACGGAAAACCACGCGTACCTAGGTATTAAAAACAAAAAAAATAAAATAAAGGTGATCACCGTATACGCTCCAAAAACGTAATCGACACTAATGCTGTGGCGGTATGCAGCGTGCGTATTTATAACTTTACAGGTATCGCAAACAAGTTCTAGAATATTCGCGATTATCAATATATACCTACAAAATATGATTTTCCCAACAACGATAAGCCGTGAATATTCTAGACCATTCTCGTACCTTATCTCAACAATATAAAATAAAAATTATAAATATCAAAATAATATTGAAACACATAATTTTTTATTTTGACGTTTACATTCTGAGGGGGCTTAAGCCCCCCCAAGTCCCTCCCGATATCCGCCTATGGGCCTTTGCACGTCCGCGCAAATGAGCCCGACGGCAACCGGTTTTTCTCGCATGATCGACGATTTTACTCTAGTAATCGGGTTTTTTCGGGTTGTTGTCTTCTGGTGGCGGTCAAGTGTGTTTTACAGGCGTCCGTCGTGACATGCATACAGCCCGAACGTTTCCAGCCATAATTACGTGTCACCAACAGTCTCTGTTGCAACTTTACGTGTGATTTATTTTCTTCGTTTTGCGTGATCGTGACTATCTGTGCCTCCGTCACGCGTCAACCTTCTTGTTTGGGTTTCCATCACGTTGGGCCCGTTTTCACACGCTCGAGGTCAGCAACCACGTGTCCGCTTGAGTCGTTCGAGTATCACCGTCTGGTGAGTACCATTAATTTGTTTGCATTCGGCCGTTGATTTGTCACCGCTGCCATACCGTAAATCTGCTGTCCGGCAAATTCAAATCTTTCATCATTCACCATCAACTTCCCGCTTCGTTCGCTTCCAATGGTTGCCATTCGTTCAAGGAGGTTAAGGTCACGTTTGGTTTTTGATATATACATATATATACCTTTAACACGGTCGCATGGGTGCAACCAAGCGACACTAAACCGTCCCAAGTACGGACTTGTAATACTCACATCTTTGTGTATTTATTATTATTATTATTATTATCATCATTATAATTATCATTATTATTATTATTTGGAGCCGTTAGACTAGTGCTCATTAATTATTTTTTAGTTTGTGATATTTAATTTAATTTTTTTGTATTACAACAACACTCGGGCGCCCGTACATTTTTATGTTATTCACCTTCTTAATAATATAGGTTGGGAATCAGTATAACTGTTGTTGTTTATTTAATAAATTTAAGGTTACCCTCGTCCTCACAATCTTTGATTGTGATTGCTTTGAAACCAGTACAAAGCACATAGGGTACAGATCTACAGCGAATGTTGCGGAACCGTCGGTTACCTCTGGCCGACTGTTGAAGTTGCGTTTACACATGGAATACAAGAAACTATTATAACGAAACAGGGTAAAAATAATTTAGAATATATTATAAGTTTATGAAACTGTACTAGATTTATAATTTTTTATTGTTATTATTTATAAAAATAATTGGTATTCTACTAAGTAATATACTTTATTGTTACGTTTTCATAATTATAATTGCAGATAAAGAGTATAAAATGTTACACAATTATATATTTTTGAATCGACAATTATCGTATAAATTAAAGAATGATCAGGAATTGTCCCCATATACAACTGTAATAATCTATTCATCGCCTTGTAAGTGTGGAAAACTTCCAGAGACACAATTGTAATGATCCACTGTTTCCTTATTTTCTTGACTAGCTCCTGCTATAATGAAAAACGCTGGAAGTGTTTTTGATGGATTTCCCTTCATTTCACATTGACAATTTCCATCAATGTCATCGTTTTCGAGGTCTAATGCGTAAACACCCAACAGATTCATCTTAATTCGTAATCTGGCCTGATTAAACATTAAAATATTTGATGTTATCGATCAGTACTAAAAATACTTATATTTGTAGTTTATTATATATATATATATATATATATTATATAATTTTTCGTAAGTCTGTAATTTTCCAAAAAAAATAATAGTAAAATACGAAATATTTTATTTATTTTACAAAATATTTTTTTTTTATATTTATTCAAGTACATTTGATAAAATGTTAAAATACAATAAAATTTCTTATATAAAAATCGAATAAAATTGAATATCCTAAAAAAGATGATTGTTACATTTTCAGTGGGATAACAATTGTATTGAAGTAATATTTGAATTATATAAAATATTAATTTCGGAAATAATTATCTTTAGACAATTCATAAAAGATATAGTAGATGTATTATAATTTTCAGTTATAAGAATATTTTTTTTGCGATTACCATGTTTTGAAAATTATTTATGATCACTATACGTTGAAATAAAATATGTTCAGCTGTGTTTAATACTTTAAACGATTGGTGTCTATTAGATCAAGTAGAAGCTTTTGTATTTGACACTTCTGCATCAAATAGTGGCCGTATAAATGATGCACACGTTCTTCTTAAACAGAAGTTAAACCGAAATATTCTATTTTTTGCTTGTTGTCACCATATTTTTGAAATCATTTGACAAGCTTTTTATGTTATATCAAAACTATTTGTTATGTCTGGACCTAATATTCATTATTTAAACGATTTAATAGTAACTAGGTGAATTTAGATTTACGTAATTTTTATACATAGAAATCGCACCCAGAAGTATTTGAAGAATTAAAATATGTAGTAGAAGATGTTTTATTATTTTGTACAAAAAAAAAAAATCGAAGATAACTATCCAGGAGATGACTTTAATGAATTTATGGAACTTGTAATGATATTTTTCAGAAAAACACCTCCACTAGGTATACATTTTCGGATGATTGTAAATTTCACCGATTTTCAGGTAGTAGATTTTATGGTTGGATTTATTATAGCTAAATTCAACCAGTACTTTTTTTTGTACCGGAAAAAAAATGTAAATTCCAACGATGGTAAACTCCACCGAATAGAGATCAGCATGGGCCGTTTCTTTTCGGCCCCATGCGGCCCAAAACTTAAACTTATAAACTGCCGCCGTTCAAGACCTATCCATATTTTACTTTTCTTATTTTTAACTTAACCAGGCCCGTTTGTAATTTTTTTTTCAAAGTCCAACCCGACCATGCCCGTTTGTAAATAAAAATAAACATTAGCTTTATTTCCTTTCAGTAATGATAAAGTAAATAAAAACAATAAATATATTACAAACAAAAATATACTAAATTGTATTAAAATTTAAATATAATTTAAACCATCCAATTTCTTATGTGTACTACTAACTAATATTATAATAGAAAAAAATTTAAATAGAGCAATCAACTTAAAATTACTAAATAAAAGACATGATTGTAAAATAATAAAGATAAATCTGTGAAATATCAATTTTCGAAATACACTACTACCATTGTGCACTGTTCAGTGACCAATTTGAAATAGTATTATTGGTTTTTGTCAGTGATATAATTATAAATAGCATACAGTCTAGATAATAGTCTTCTATACATTTTTTTTTTATCTGATTACTCTATTTATTTTATGATTATCATCAATTATAAAAATAAATTATTTAAAACAGGGGCGTATTTATGGGCCACACCCCCCCCCCCCCCCCCGAAATCCAGGAATTGTTTATGAAGTCTGCTTATTATGTCCTATCAGATGTAAATCGTAAAAGTTCTATATAATTTTATAAAGAATTATAAAATAACAACGAACAAGTTATTCATATAATGTGTCTGACGATTTTGATCGAAACGATTATACGGGTATAATCAGGTATAATTTATATCTTTGAGTTCGGTGTACGTGCAGTACTTCTACATTATTGAAATTTCGATTTCTTTTACCTAGAATTGATTTACTGATACACGCGCGTTGTCGCGTCTCAAATACCGTACAATAATAATTATACGAGCCCGTAGGAGCTAAAATTATTTCCGATAAATTGACTTTATTATTGCCGAAAATTTGTGACGATACACTGTCACGGTGATCGGTTATTGTCGTATAGTTGTTAACTAATGAGCTATATTTTGTTGTCCGATACTCTGATATATACATTTAGTATCGCACTTTTATACTAAGACAGTGAATCGTGACGAGTGTTTTTATTAGTTGGTTAAATAAAATAATAATACACCTAAGCATAATGAAAAGAACTCAACAATCATTATTGCATTTTTATAAAAAATCTAAACAGTCCACTGAATCGATCGATGATACAGTTCCATCTACATCGAATGTTTTACAAGATGATGGCATTATGGCAACACTTGATACAGAAAAAACGGCTCCAAGTCCGCCAGTAGTTTCTCCGGTAATTGAACATAGTTTAAGATGTTTAGATTCTAAGTTTGATAAAGGAGGTTATGTTGAATGTAAGAAAAATTTAAGTGACAAAGAGAAAGCTTCAATTTTGCAAAACGTATGGACACCCGATTTTAAGTTTAATTTCCCATATGACAATAGTGGAAAATATAAACGTAAATTCCAAATTAAATGGCTTGAAACTTTCAAATGGTTAGCATATTCAAAATTAAAAGAGGGTATATTTTGTAAATTCTGCGTACTATTCTTAAATTCAAGTCAGGCTGGTAAGGGATCACATAAGAGGTTAGGTAAGCTTGTTTTAAAACCCTTGACAAAGCTGAAAGACGCATTGGAAGAATTTAGAAATCACGAAAAAAAATGATTACCATAAAAATTCGTTACTTATGCTGACAACATAAAGGCAATTTTAGAAAAAAAACAAGATAATATATTGGCACAATTAAATAATAAATGAAAAGATGAAATTTTAAAAAATCGCGTAAAACTTAAGCCAATTCAAACAATTTGGTTATGTGGTAGACAGCAAATAGCGTTACGTGGACACGAGAATTCTGGTAGAATATCTTTAGAAGAACCGAAAAATAACGATGGTAATTTCCGATGTTTGCTTCGATATCGCTCGAAAAATGGTGACAACGTGTTAAAAGAACATTTTAAAACTAGTGGTGGTAAATCTATGTATACAAGCCCAATTATACAAAATGAAATAATACATTTGTTTGGGGATTTAATTCAATCAAAAATCCTTGAAAGAGTTTCAAAAACTAATTTTTATACAATACTTGCAGACGAAACAACTGATATTTCTCAAATTGAACAATTCTCATTATGTATTCGTTATGTTGACGAGCAGGTTTTTTCAATTCGAGAAAATTTTCTTACATTTGTTCCGGTATATGATTTATCTGGTGAAGGTTTGGCTAACACGATTAAAGAAACATTAAACAAAATTGATTTTGATTTGAATAAAATGCGGGGTCAGGGTTACGACGGGGCTGCAGCAATGCGTGGTCGTTTTAAAGGTGTTCAGGCAGTTATTAAAGATAAGTACCTAAAAGCATTATATTTACATTGTTATTATACACTCACTAAATCTTTGTTTATCGGATGCGACAAAATCTCAAGATATTCGAAATGCTTTTGGTATAATAAGTAAATGCTGTTCTTTTTTTAGCAGTTCGGCAAAACGAACTGCAGTCCTCAAAAATAAAATAAAATAAATTAAACCAAAAACACAATCTACAAAATTGAAATCTCTATGTGAAACTCGCTGGGTTACGCCATGAAGCAGTTATACTTTTTAAAGAATTTGTAGAACCCGTTGTTGCTGCGTTAGAAGAAGTGCAAAATGAATGTTCTGGGACCGATTCTTCAAAAAGAGCTAATAGCCTTTTACATTGTGTTTGTAACTTTAATGTTTTAATATATATTTGTGTGTCTAGTGAATTATTAAGTTATATTTATAATTTATCGAAATATTTATAAAGCAAAAATATTGATTTATTTAATGCTCTTAATCAAGTTTCCTATGTAATTTCCGATAAATATATTTTTCAATTAGGATGGGTTGGCAGTTGCATACAGCGACGTAGTTTGTCTGTCTAGAATATTATACATTATATTATATTTATTAAATATAATATTATTTATAAATATTATTTAACATGTAATTTTATGTCAATATTCGCTATTCAAACGCTTATAAAAAAAATTGTGCCCATGGATTTTAATAATTTTTGAATGAAAATAAGAACTACTTCTGTGGAATCTTCTATTAAATTTAATTTAATTTAAATTTTTTTATCACCGATTATAAAAAAAAATGTAAAAAAATCGAATATTTTAAATGCCTATAAGTGGCTTAAAAATCAACATAATATTTTGAAAAAAATATGACATAAAGGAAATGCCAATCTTAACAGCTGGTAAAAATGTCAAAAATCTGCGACTTATACTTTTTGAATTATAACAAATATTTAAAATCGTTTGAGAATAAATCGCTATTTTATGCAATTTCGTAAATATTTAAATTTCAAACAGTCATAAAATTTTTTCCTATAAGTCCGGTAGAAATTGTTTTAAAGATTTTTGAAGAGTAGCTTATAGATAACCTAGTGTTAAAATTTTGAACCTTAAGTATGAACAGAAAATTTTATGAATTTTTATCTACAAAATAACTTGCAAATTATTAATTATGATTTATGATTATGGACAAATTATGATTTTTACACATTTTACACAAATTTGAGCATTCAGGGCTTATAAAAAAATTTGAGTAAACCGATCACCGATATTTTTTAGTTACTATAATTTCAACTTATAATAAAGCTTGTATTAAATTTTCAAGAGTTTTCGGTCAACCAATTAAATTTTATAGATGTTTAAAAACAAAAATTTTACAAAAATCGAAAATTTAAATTGTCTATAAATAAGTGAAAATATGTCAAAATATTTTGAAAACTTATCCATGTATAGAAAACGCCAATATAAAGATTTGGTGAATATTTCAAGTTGTTGCAATTTTTGGTTTTTGAGTTAGAGCATATTAAAAAAATGTTATTTGTAAAAACGTGATTTTACGTAAAATTTCCCGTTTTTTCGTAATTTTTTTATCGGTTTTTTTAAAAAGTATTTAAAAGTTGGATTTAAGAATAGCCAAAGTACCATCTACATTCGCTTTCCTTTCAGAAAAGTTGCTTCATAAGCAAACCAAAGCATTTTTACTGCCAAAAAAGGTGTCGTCAGACACAAAATAAAAAATAAAAACACACATCATTGTAAAACCAATAGATTCCATCACTCCATTCAGAATCTAATATAGTTTACCAGAAAGCTTTAAATTGATTAACAGACTGTATCATAACTGTGTGTGCCTATTAGTATCAATTGAAACCTTATTGTTGTGACGTGACTATTTTTAAGCAAAATCATGTGTAATAAATAAAACCTCATTCATACCGAGCATTTTTTTTTGTTAAATTACGGGTTTCTTTTGTTTGATTTAAGTTTTTATATATTTAAGTTCAGCTTTTTTATTAATCGAATGAGGCAATACGAAGTCGAAAAAATCCCGTTTTTCACCTTAGGTAACTTTTGCCCGGGCAACGCCGGGTGGGACAGCTAGTATTTACATATAACTACACCAAAGTTGCCAAAGTACCATCTACATTCACTTTCCTTTCAGAAAAGTTGCTGTTTAAGCAAATCGAAGCAATTTTTACTGCCAAAAAAGGTGTCGTCAGACACAAAAATAAAAAAATAAAAAATAAAATAATAAAAAAAAAAAACACAAATCATTGTAAAACAAATATATTCCATTACTCCGTCCAGAATCTAAAAAAACACACATCATTGTAAAACCAATAGATTCCATCACTCCGTTCAGAATCTAAAATTAAGTATAGTATTTCTAACATAGTACAGTACAGATAAATCATCTGGTGTTTGGACAGACTGTAGACAATTTCCTAAAACCGATATTGAAAAATTAAAAATTAAAATATAAATCAAAAAAATTAAAAACCGGTATCCACAAGTAAAACCGAAACCATATTTTCTTAAATCTGATATTTAAAAATATAAATCGAAATCGGAAAAATTTCAAAACCGGTATACAAATTAAAACTGAAACCAAAATGTCCTAATACCAGTATTGAAAAATTAAAACCAAAATTGAAAACATTCAAAACCGGTATACAAAATCAAAATCGAAACCGAAATTTTTTCAATAGATTTCCAGCTCTGCTTAAATTATGAGTGTGTAGTATTTTATTTATTTAATGATCGCATTGATAATAATACAAAAACTAATATTAGAAATAAATTAAGAAGAAATCAATTCTGACGAACAAGAAAAAGAGTCTCAAAAAAAATTATTTTACAATTTGATGATTTCAACATTTTGTATGTAAAGATCTTTTATTTGAATTATTATTAAATAAATACTATGAACGTGTGCTCCGTTAATTATTTACTCACGTCAATAGACACACTTCTCAACACGAAAAGTTGAGAAAACTTTTCTTTTTAACAAACATTTTTATTAATTATAAACTACGTACATAATAACCGTTTATTATTTACTATAGAAATCTTATAATTGTTTGTATAATTTTTTGGGTGGTTCATATGCTCCTGTGCACCGTAGCACGAACCGCCACAGGTTCCATAGTTATTTTTGCAACTCTAACTTTTATCATTATAGTTTTTTTTTATTTTAGTATAAAAAATGAAAAGAGTAAAAGAAAGTGGGAGATCTTACCGTAATAGGAGAAAAGCTAAGTTGGAAAATATTAGAGCAACTGAAGGGGCTTTACTAAAATATGTAAAAAGTGTTGTCCTTGAGACGTCAAATTCTATATTAGATATAAATTCATCACAGTTAACTGGACCTTCAAACGCAGAACAAGCTGAAAAAGTACAAGAAATTCACAATGTTATTCTGGTACCCGTTGGAAGTGTTGACATTCTTCCTAAAGATGAAATTCCAACAACATCCACAGAATAAGAGTCTCCATCTGTATGTCTAGATATGGACATGCATAGTTCCAAAACAAAGATTGATACACTATCGGCATTATCTGTTGTTCAATAGAAAAATTTCGACAATATTGGAAAATGGCCTGAACACATAGAGGACAATATGCGATTATATCTCATTTAGCAAGGACAGAAAATTGTTCAGCATATTAATACTAACTTCGCTAAAACTACAACAGTTAAACGTTCAGATTCGTGATCATTACATTGAAAGGAGAGACAAGAAGGTTTACTTAGGATTGGTTTTACCATACATTGACAAATGGTGAAAGAGTAGTACGTACCTGGATGGCTTATTTTCCATCAAAAGCATCTTTGAGAACATAAATACACCGAATGGATCTAAATTTTTCACATCTGATGGATTTAATAAGTGGTGGAAATTCAATCCTAAAGTTTTAATTCACGAATCAAGTGCATTACACAACCAAAATTATTGTAAATGGAAGGAGTTGGAATGCAAACTTCAAAAAGTACAGGTTATTGACAAGAAAGAGCAAAAAATAGTGGCAATGGAAACAAAGAAATGGCAAGAAATTCTTATCAGAATGTTTGATAATATAAAATTCCTTGCCAAATAAAATTTGGCTTTACGTAGATATATAGAAAACGACACCAGTAACAATAAAGGAAACTTTTTGGAATCGGTTCATTTAATTGCAAAATACGATTCTGTACTTCATGAACATCTGGTTTTAAAATGTGTGCGAAAACATATACTTATGTCACCACAAATACAAAACGAATTTATCACCATTTTAGGAAATAATATTCACCAACATATCATCGAATAAATAAAAAGGGCCAAGTATAATTCGATCATATTCGATAGCACTCCAGACCTTTCTCATAAAGATCAAACAAATCAGGTATTAAGATACGTACTAATTGAAAATCAGGAAGTAAAAGTAGTGGAATCTTTTATAGATTTTATTGAAACTAAAGACAAAACAACGGAAAGAATTTCAAACGTGATTTTGAACAAGCCTCATTCTGATGGCCTAGACATAAGCAACTATAAAGGCCAAGTGTATGATATTGCTGCTGTTATGGCTGGAAAGCATTCAGGAGTTCAGTCAAGAATTCAAGAAATAAACCATAAAGCTTAATTCGTAACTTGCTGAAATCATTCGGTAAACACCTAGTATGCATACACACTGCCTCAGTTGAGGCAAGTTCAGTAATTTTTTTCGGCATTTTAGAACGTTGCTATTCATTTTTTTCCACATCAACACATCGTTGGGAAGTTTTGATATCAGCTACAGGCAAAAGCTTAAAAAGGGTTCATGACAAACGGTGGAGTGCAAGAGGCGATGCAGTAAATAATATTTTGACACGGAATCATTACAAAGATATTCTCGTCATTTTGGAAAAACCAACAGAAGCAGGTGAAAGTTGAAAGTTTAAACACTAGGACAGATGCAGGAGCTTTACTAGTTTTGATGCAGTCATTTTACTTTCTTTGTTTTTTGGGCCTTTGGCAACCGGTGCTACATAAATTCTATGAAAGACAGATAAATATAAATAAAATTATCTTGATTTTTTATTTATTTATTTATTCAGTCAAAACAATTACATTAAATAGTAACAATAATATACATTAATAATAACAGCTGATACAAATACCAACTGAGCTATAAGCTCGTATTTGGTATATGGAGTTCAACGGTATTACAATTTGTTTAAAGTAAAATACTTCTATAATAAAAATACGATATAATTAAATAAACATAACATGATAAAAGAAAATTTAGAAAACAAAAATTAATATTAGAATTACATATTATATGTACGTATATTATAAGATAGGTACTATGTTTAGACATATTGACTTTTTATAATTTTATTGACACACATATTATCACCAAGATCACTAATTATTTTATTTATTGCCTTCTTTATTTGATTTTTATTAATTATATCATTGGTATTATTGGTTTGAGCTTCACATAAACTTTTTATTATTCTCTTAACTTCGTTATTTAAATTGTTAAAAATAGTTATCCGCATGTTATTGGGGGAATTTCTAGAACTAGTTAATGAAGTATATGACGGTTTAATGTATTTTCCTATACTTCTGTCTATTATTTCTGTAGCCTTGAGTGTATGGTTCTGTATGGATTTAACTAAAATTTGTCTAATGTATAATTTATAAACGGATAATATATTAGTAAGGTTAAATAATTCCTCTGATGGGTAATTTATTGGTAAGGAAAATGCTACCTTTACAATCATATTTTGTGTGGTATGCAATGTATAAATATCTGTTTTGTTGGTGCCTCCCAACATGTTATGCCGTATAATAGAATGGAATTATACAATGCCATGTAAATTTGTCTTATAATTGATTTATCAAGGGATCGAATTTTGTTAAATAATACAGTTAAACTCCTAATTTTATTTTAGATTCTGAACGGAGTGAAGAATGTATTGATTTTACAATGATGTGTGTTTTTTTTTTTTTTTTTTTTTGTGTCTGTCGACACGATTTGGGGCAGTAAAAATGCTTCGATTGCCTTATGTAGCAACTTTTCTGAAAGGAAAGTGAATCTATTTGGTACTTTGGGGATGATACTTTGCAAGTTATTTTGTAGATAAAAATTCATAAAATTTTTTCTGTTCATACTTAAGGTTCAAAATTTTAACACTAGGTTATCTATAAGCTACTCTTCAAAAATCTTTAAAAAAATTTCTACCGGAATTTGAGGAAAAAATTTTATGACTGTTTGAAATTTAAATATTTACGAAATTGCATAAAATAGCGATTTATTCTCAAACGATTTTAAATATTTTTTATAATTCAAAAAGTATAAGTCGCAGATTTTTGAAATTTCTACCAGCTATTAAGATTGGTATTTCCTTTATGTAATATTTTTTTCAAAATATTATATTGATTTTTAAGCCACTTATAGGCATTTAAATTATTCGATTTTTTTACATTTTTTTTTTATAATCGGTGATAAAAAATTAAAAAAAAATTACATGTAAAATATAATATAATGTAGAATGTTCTAGACTGACAAACTATATTGCTGTATGCAACTGCCAACCCATCTTAATTGAAAAATATATTTATCGTTTCAAAATAAAATATACTTTTTACAATGTTTATAAATAACAATGTATTATATCCTAGACAAACATATGAACTCCGTTCAGAATCGTTATTCGTATACAATGATATCTATCATTGCATTCAAATTTAACAAATCCATTATAATAATGACCTATCCTATAAGCAAGGTGCACTCCACCCCTAACTGTACAACAGAGCGAGGCCCATCCGGTTCTTTTTTGATATTATGTATATGTTCTGACCATTTTAAGTTAAAATTCATTGTCACTCCTAAATATTTAAATGATAATACCATTTTAATTGGTTTGCAATTACAGTAAATCAATAAATTTCAAAAATATGCAACTGAAGAAAAAAAAATCCAAAATATGCAAAAATATGCACAATACATTTTTAAACTTCAATTCCAAACACTACAATACAAATTTGTAACGGATCAGATTTATTCTATTTACTTCCTGAACAATTATGCAAATGCATAAAGTCCCGAGCCCTGGTAATAATCAACTAACCCTTCCATGTAAAATTTTTCTGTAAGCTATAATTTAATTAGATATCTATATTTTTCAAATTTACCTGGCACATGACGAATAGTCAAAATATTGATCAGCAAAATGATTTATCTAAATATCATTTTGGGTCGATATCGTAATTTATACAACAAGAATGACAATAAACTGTGTACTTCACTATCCAAAATTTACACGATTAGAAAAATAATTTATAATTACCTATAACCAGTGTTGGGAAATATCTAGATAAATGTATCTAGATAAGTTATCTAGATAAAAATTATTTATATTTTATCTTATCTAGATAAATTTATACTCAGTTATCTTTATCTTCATCTAGATCAAAATCTTGTTATCTATGAGTACTAATCTAGATAATTTATTTCAATAGAATAAAATTAAAATTTTAAAATTTAAAATGTTTTTATATTTTTATTTTTACATTTTTCTGTACATCATATACCTATTACACAGATAATAACTGACAAGATGACAATCTTCTTATGAAGTTTATTTCAAAAAAAATTATTTTATATTTTATGTTTATTAATGTTTGAGATGAGTTTAAAAAATGATATTTATTTTAAAATGTTTTTAATTATGAATTTTTTACCTAATATCTGTAGGCTGTAGTATTCTGAATATTTTCAAAATCAAACATGAAATTATCTCATATTTATCTAGATAAAAATGAACTTATTTTTATCTTTATCTAGATGAAATTTAGTATAACTATCTTTATCTGTATCTAGATAAGAATTAGTATAGTCATCTTTATCTTTATCTAGATAAATTATTAGCTATCTATTCCCAACACTGCCTATAACAAGTATTTTAAATACAATAAATTTAATAAATTAACTTACTTTAAGAAAAATGTTTTCTATTGTTTCCATGCAATATCTTCGATCACTATTCATATGTTTTGCACATACCTGCAAATAAAAAAATCACAAGAAATTAATGGTATTATGACTAATTGATTTTGAAAGAAAATACATTGAATCTAGAAACATATAACATTTTAGATTCTGATTGTCATAAAGAATATACGTGTGTTGTTAACCGCGATGTAATAGTTAAGAAAAATAACTAGATATTCGTAAACATTATTTCCAAAATTTTAGATACTATTGTTTTTTCTTTTGCAAAATTGTAGAACATTTGAACTTCAACCTACTTTATTAAGAAATACCGTTTACACATGCCTGAAACTCACGTTATTTACTAGGAGTATCCCCCTTTTTTTATTTTTAGTGCTTAGTATACATTGAAAATTCCTTCTTCTTAATTCTTCTTCTTCTTCTTTTACCTCACCTTCCTCCCAACTATTTGGGGTCGGCCACCCTTGTCCTACACCTCCACTTTACTCGGTCAATCACATCTCTTCTGCACACACCGACAGCCCTCATGTCATTCTCCAAAGTCTCCAACCATCTCTTTTTTGGTCTTCCTTTACCTCTTTATCCTTCAACGTCTATCTTCATAACCACTCTTACTGCATTCATTTCCTCTCGCCTCATCACATGCCCAAACCATCTCAGCCTATTTTCTCTCATCTTGTCCACAATTGGCTCTACACCAACACTACCTCTCACGTATTCATTCCTTATTCTATCTTCTCTTGTCACTCCACTCAACCATCTTAGCATTCTCATTTCCGCGACACTCACACTTTGTTCTATTCTCCTGTTAACCGCCCAACACTCTGAACCATACAGCATAGTTGGTCTCACTACACTTTTATAAAATTTACCTTTCAGCCTAATTGGAATTCTCTTATCGCATAACACGCCCGATGCTTCTCTCCATTTCATCCACCCGCACTTAATCCTATGTTTTACATCCATGTCAAAGCCCCCTTCCTTTTGAACAAAACATCCTAAATATTTAAAGCTCTCAACTTCACCTATCACATCACCATCTATTGTCAGTGGTCTCCTTATTCCTTCAACTTCTTGGTCTCTTTGTCCAAAATCATATTCTATATACTCAGTTTTATTTCTACTAATTCTCAATCCCTTTTCTTCGAGGGCTAACCTCCACTCATTTACCCTATTATTGACAACTTCCAGGTTTTCTCCTACCAGAACTATATCATCCGCAAACATCATACACCATGGTATCTCACCCTGTATCTCCTTTGAAACCTCATCCATTACCACTGAGAACAGGTAGGGGCTTAGAGCTGACCCCTGGTGCACACCTACTCCTATACTGAAACCTTCTGATACTCCACACCGACTCTTGACACTAGTACTCGACCCTTCATACATATCCTGGATCAAATTAACATACATTTTTGGGACATTTTTCCTCATTAATGCCCATCATAAAACTTCCCTTGGCACCCTGTCATACGCCTTTTCTAAATCTATAAACATCATGCATAGTTTTTTATTCTTTTCTCTGTACTTCTCTACTAATTGCCTAACACAAAATAATGGCTCCATTGTCGATTTTCGTGGCATAAAACCAAACTGGTTTTCTGATATCGACGTCTCACTTCTTATCTTCTTCTCTATAATCTTTTCCCAGATCTTCATACTATGACTCATGAGCTTTATTCCTTTATAGTTCCCACATTCTTGTATGTCTCCTTTTCCTTTAAATATTGGTACAATAAAACTCTTTCTCCAATCTTCTGGCATTTTTCCCTCTATCAGTACCTTATTAAAAAGATTTTTCAACCACCCAATGCTTACATCCCCTATCATTTTCCACACCTCTAAAAGTACTCCATCTGGTCCTACTGCTTTTTTATTTTTCATACCTTCACCGCATCTCTCACTCCCTCCTCACCCACTAGACCAATCAATCCTTCATTCCATGACATACTCTCTAAAGCTTCTTTTGGATACTCCTCGTTCAGTAATTTCTCACAATATTCTTTCCATATTTTTTTCACATCCTCATCTTTTGTTAAAACTCTCTTATCCTCATTTTTTATACACCAGACATCTTGGAAATCCTTGGATCACTTTTCTCTCACCTTCGCCAGTCTATAAATTTCTTTTTCTCCTTCCTGTGTTCCTAGTCGCTCATATAACTCATCATACTTATCATGATACATTGGAAATTCCGAATGATTTTCCTAATAAACAATATAAATGTATGTATTAATATTAATTATAAATTATTAGCGACGTCAGCGATAACTTTAAGCTTCATAAGCCTTTATTTTCATATTACAACACTACAATATTTAATAACAGTATAAAAATCCTTTTTAGATTATTTTATAAAATCTATATCCAATGTTTCCAAATTTACTTAGTAAATATCTATGTAATTTAAATACTTGCAGTTGAATAACTGAAAGAATCATAATTATAATTGTTTGCATTATCATCATTATATTTAAAACACTAAATACTTTAATGTATATTGTGTATATCAATTTACGTGAATCCATTCCTCCTTTTATTAATTTTTGGATATTTGATTCCTAAAACGCATAAGAAAAAAGTATGTTTATTTGCATACATTTATACAATTTTAGTTCTTATTTTAATTGAATAAATTGTTTTTGTTCATGTGTTACATATTATAAAGTTAGGTAATTTTATTATAATTATTTTATGAAATACTTTTCTAAAGGTAGTTAAAGCAGTAAAAAAAAGTTCTTGCAAAGTATTATTTATAGATAAATATATTTTATTGATTTTAACAATAAATAAACGTAGCATGACAGTTCATTCATTGAAAAAATATATTTTACATTAATTCAATCTAATGTTAATTAGATAAGGAAACAATCGTTGAGGACTAAGTTGACGATGATTAAAAAGCTGGGAGAACGAATATCAAGAAGAAGGAATAAATCCTGATGCGTGTATTCTAGAAAGGAGCGTTAAATAAAAGTGTTAGAGGTGATATGTATGAGATAATGAAAATATGAAATACTTCGCAAAAGCTTCATTGATACGCAGTACACATATGGGAGTATAATTAATTTTACGGTGAGGGAAAAGATAACAACGTAATCAGAGACGGTAGAAGGAATTTAATACGGATCAGGGTAGGTTCAGATCTTGAACAAAGGGGAGATAGAGATGGATATAATGATAGATTTGTGGTGAAAGATGAAGTAATGAGTTAGTGAATAAAAAAAAGAGTCGGTTTAAACATTAAATTAAAATTACATATAATTAAAATTATAATTTATATATATTTATTAATGTGAGCTTGTTCTAAAGACTGCTTTATGTTAATTATACTTGTATAGAGATTGGTATACCATGTTGTCTAAAATTACTGAATACATTTTACACCAGAGGTGTTTTGTGTATAATTTCAGTATAACATTAAAATAAATCATGGGGCTTATACAAATACGAATATAAATAATTAAATATATGTATATTATACATTATATAATAGTAATTCATAAATTATTGTCAATAGCTAGTCGAATAAATAACAGAAAATGTTACGAATACATATAAACCGTGAGTGAATACAATTTTATAATTGTAAGATTGTAGATATAATACAGGTTCAATTTTGAGAATGGCACACCAATAAAGTTTTTTTAAGACAATATTGTGATTATTAGGTTATAACTTGAAGCATTTAATGTCTTGTTTATTTCGAAATCAATAACAAAACTATATTTATTAGGAGGTTATATCATTTTTGTCTATGGTACCTATTTATGGTAATATCTGTAATATATATTTGGACTTTATATTTTTTAAATATATATGTTAATTAATCGTATATTTTCTTACTAAGAATTCCACTTCAACCATAGGACGCATTTCATCTTTATTATCATGGTATTCACATCTAAAATCGTAATCATCTGACTTAAGTAAATAGAAGTCAATATGCTCGTTTAAAAATGTTGAATTTAAATCTAAAATAAAAATATAACTATCATTTAAATTAATTACAATATTATATATTATATATATATATTGTTTTAGGTATTAAAATGTTATGTTTCGCCATTTAAAGGACGTTGTTTTTTAAGGTGATTTCAAACACTTGGTTTTTACGGAGTTCAGTGTATGCAATATTTTAAGCATTATTTTGAGGGTTATAGGTGTAGTAGAACGTGATTATTAGTTTTAATGGACTTCAATATATCTACCACAACCTTATTTTCTATCATAGAAAAAGTTATCGATGAACAGTGAATTTGTTGACTTATTTGTGACTTATCTGCGATCAGTTCCTTGTAATAACTTCATACTTGGGAAAGGTTACAATAATTGCATAAAATTGTACTGCATATGGCACGATAGAAACACATGAATTATTACTTAAATTGTCCAGAATTTTCTCATTAAAATTTCAGCTCAAATCTCTAGAAAATTGTGTAAGTAATATAAATTTCAGAGTATTTTTGGGATATTATACCAAAAAATCACATGTGCTTAATATTGGACATCCTCAGTGATCATTACAGATAATGTATGTGTGTTGTCGATATGATGTAACATATTCCGTTCTCGGAGCCACAGAGGACAAAATATGCGCTAATAAATGCAACACTATTTTTTATAAGGATACGGTGTCCGGGGACAATTGCCTTTATTAACCAACATCCGCTTAACATGGTCTTTCACCTAATAGTGTATTCCCTTGGCTATTGTTTATATTTCACTCTGAGTACTCTTAAATTTAATTTTTTTGAGGTATGAATATATTTCATAAGTTAGATAATTTAGTAAATTTCGATCATTGATTGAATAAAAATGTGTTTGTGACAATACCATTAAGATTAAAAATAAGAACATATCAGTTTTCTTATTATAATTTAATAATTGGCAGAATGCAAATTAATTATGTAGAAACAACTAAATTCAGTTTTTAGATTATTATATATTCATATATATTTATATACGGCTTTTAATTTTTGAAGTGGTCGGGAAGTGTTTTATACATTATTAGAGAAAATTGATATATTACAAACGGCATGTTTAGGTTAAAATCAATAAATTAAAACATATAAAAAATATACAATTCATAATTATAATCTGCAAAATCGATAAATATACATCTACATAGGTACCTAATACTTAACTTTTTGAAATAAATCAGTGAAAGTTCGTAATCTGACTTCACAGTATTTATTTTTGTTTTTAAAAATAAGTCCAAAATTGTAATCTTGCATCTAAATATATTGTTATGTAAAATACTCACTATAGCGTATTTGGTCATTATTCAGAGCTAATCTGTAAAGAGGTAATGCGATTCCGAACTTCATATTATTAAGTGAACGTTTTAATTCACCGAGCCATTTCACTAACTCGGTTGCAAAAGTTCCGTCTACTTTAGTAACACTTCTCTAAAAATTACAAAATTTGAAATTAAATTAAATTTTAATATGATTGAGTTAAATAACAAGGTGCTAGAACTTTTTCCATCTTCATAAAAAATAAAACAAAACCTTTTTATAGTTTTGTGTGTGAGAAACAAGTTTCTACTGGTATGATGTATAGATTTTATCATATACAAAATTAGGCAATTATTTCTTCAAATATTAAGTTGTGGGATGTATCAGGCTCGTATATAGGGGGGGGGGGGGTTTGAGGGGTTGTGAAATTTGTGAATTCTAGCACTTTTATTTGAACTCTCGTTTTAGGATTGTAGTAAGCCCAATGCTCAACATAATGTAATATATTTAATGAGATCCAATTGTTAAAATAAGTAGGTATTAATAATTATGTTGACTCATAATTATTATTACAATTGGTATACAATTGGTATAATGTACTCGTATAAAACATGAACAACATGTATAACGCATGGAAATCCGAGGTAAAGGTGATACCTATTAAATATTCTTCTTCTTCTACTTCGCCTTCCTCCCAACTATTTGGGGTCGGCCACCCTTGTCCTACACCTCCACTTTACTCGGTCAATCACATCTCCTCTGCACACACCTACAGCCCTCATGTCATTCTCCAAAGTCTCCAACCATCTCTTTTTTGGTCTTCCTCTTCCTCTTTTCCCTTCAACGTCCATCTTCATAACCACTCTTACTGCATTCGTTTCCTCTCGCCTCATCACATGCCCAAACCATCTCAGCCTATTTTCTCTCATCTTGTCCACAATTGGCTCTACACCAACACTACCTCTCACGTATTCATTCCTTATTCTATCTTCTCTTGTCACTCCACTCAACCATCTAAGCATTCTCATTTCCGCGACACTCATACTTTGTTCTATTCTCCTGTTAACCACCCAACACTCTGAACCATACAGCATAGTTGGTCTCACTACACTTTTATAAAATTTACCTTTCAGCCTAATTGGAATTCTCTTATCGCATAACACGCCCGATGCTTCTCTCCATTTCATCCACCTGCACTTAATCCTATGTTTTACATCAATGTCAAAGCCCCCGTCCTTTTGAACAAAAGATCCTAAGTATTTAAAGCTCTCAACTTCACCTATCACATCACCATCTATTGTCAGTTGTCTCCTCATTCCTTCAACTTCTTGGTCTCTTTGTCCAAAATCATACTCAATATACTCAGTTTTATTTCTACTAATTCTCAATCCCTTTTCTTCGAGGGCTAACCTCCACTCATTTAACCTATTATTGACAACTTCCAGGTTTTCTCCTACCAGAACTATATCATCCGCAAACATCATACACCATGGTATCTCACCCTGTATCTCCTTTGAAACCTCATCCATTACCACTGAGAACAGGTAGGGGCTTAGAGCTGACCCCTGGTGCACACCTACTCCTATACTGAAACCTTCTGATACTCCACACCGACTCTTGACACTAGTACTCGACCCTTCATACATATCCTGGATCAAATTAACATACATTTTTGGGACATTTTTCCTCATTAATGCCCACCTTAAAACTTCCCTTGGCACCCTGTCATACGCCTTTTCTAAATCTATAAACACCATGCATAGTTTTTTATTCTTTTCTCTGTACTTCTCTACTAATTGCCTAACACAAAATAATGGCTCCATTGTCGATTTTCCTGGCATAAAACCAAACTGGTTTCCTGATATCGAGGTCTCACTTCTTATCCTCTTCTCTATAATCTTTTCCCAGATCTTCATACTGTGACTCATGAGCTTTATTCCTCTATAGTTCCCACATTCTTGTATGTCTCCTTTTCCTTTAAATATTGGTACAATAAAACTCTTTCTCCAATCTTCTGGCATTTTTCCCTCTATCAGTATCTTATTAAAAAGATTTTTCAACCACCCAATGCTTACATCTCCTAACATTTTCCACACCTCTACAGGTACTCCATCTGGTCCTACCGCTTTTTTCTTTTTCATCGCCTTCACCGCATCTCTCACTTCCTCCTCGCCCACTAGACCAATCAATCCTTCATTCCATGACATACTCTCTAAAACTTCTTTTGGATATTCCTCGTTCAGTAATTTCTCAAAATATTCTTTCCATCTTTTTTTCACATCCTCATCATTTGTTAAAACTCTCTTATCCTCATTTTTTATACACCAAACATCTTGGAAATCCTTGGATCGCTTTTCTCTGACCTTCGCCAGTCTATAAATTTCTTTTTCTCCTTCCTGTGTTCCTAGCCGCTCATATAACTCATCATACCTATTAAGCTTTGCTTTGCTTACAGCACTTTTTACTATTTTACATACATTTTTATACTCTATCCAATCTTCCCTCTTCCTACTTTTCTGCCATACCTTAAATTGCTTTTTCTTACTCGCTACTACTCTCTGAATCTCCTCATCCCACCACCACGTTTCCTTGTCTTCTGGTAAACTACTTTTGGTTTCACCAACAACCTCTTTTGCTATGTTCTTAACACAAGTGACCATCCTCCTCCAAACCTCATTTATATCTCCCTCAACATTCCACACAGCTTTTTCTTTTAATTTCTTTATAAACTCCTTCTCTTTGTTTCCTATTAATTTCCACCACATACCTATTAAATATTAAATATTAATAATTATGCCTACTTATAGTTATTATAATGTACGCATATAAAATTATAAATAACTTTTTCCATGAAATTAGAAAAAACCTAACGCACGGAAATCCAGGGTAAAGGTGAAAACAACAAGTAGTTTTCACATTAATGCTAAATCGACAATAAAGGGGAATTAATAATAGAATTACACCACTTTTACGTCATTGGAACTCATATAAATACAGGTAGAGCACTTGGCATTAAGTCAGAAGTAGATAGGTAGTTGTGATATAGACAGTGCTAGACTGGTCATTTTCCTTGTTAAATAAATTATTATTTGTTGTGGACATTGTTACAGCCACATCGCGTCGAGTACATAATTCTTTACCCAGACTAAGCTGATCTTTATTTCTGTTTAACTGTTTGTTTGTGTTAACTTAATAAAAACAGTAATTTTTATAAGTGTTTTTAATAAAAGTGTTTAATTATTTAAAATACCTATCTCTCTCACAATCACGTCTCAAGATAACAGCGAACGTGCTACGTCGTTAAATAATTAATGTGGTACCGATCGTAGTGTCCTGCACAACGATCACTACAGGATCGAAATATCGAATAAGAATGGGAACAATTTTTAAATTCTTATGATTTGAAGTGTCAATCATAACTGTCGCAAAATTAACAGCCTTTAGTTCGTCTATTATTTGATCCATTGCAAAAGGAGCTAATAAATTCAGAATAATCGATTCACACTTGGTACGCGCACAAGAAAAATTTTTCATGTAACTTTTCTAGATAAATTATCCAGATAATTATTTTTTTATCTTTTATCTTATCTAGATAAATAAACATAAGTTATCTAAGAATTTATTTTAGATAAAAATTTAACCTATCTAGATAAACTTACAAGATAAATGTTTTGGTGAAAATTAGGTGGATCTGTTTCAAAATGTTAAATTTTTATTCTCATTATCTCATGCACAACATGTAAGTAAAATAATATCCAGGGCTAAAAATATATGACGTTTTTCTGAAAAGACTATTAATTATTTCTATATAGTAGGTACTTATTACTTATTAGTTATTAGTAGGGCAGAGGACTTGAAGCATTTGCATATTTGTTTTGCACAGTCACAAAAATAAGAGAGTACAAAACAAATACGTTTCATGCTTTCATAAAGCTAATTTTGAAAGCTTATTTTGCATATAAATGCATATTTTGAGTCCTTTTTGTTTTTAAGGCATATTTTACACTTTTAAACGCTATTTTATACTCTTTGAGACATATTTAACTTAAGTCGATTTTTTCCAAAGTTAAATTTTTATTTAAAAAAAAAAACAGTCAAAATTTTTGGATAAAAATTTGTTTATTTTTAATTTTTGCCGTGTAATTTGGTTTTTGACTGTCTACGAGCACATATTTTTCTTAGAAGCGATAATGATCTAACGCCGTATCCCGATAGAAAATTAAGTAAAATGTATTTTGTTTATTTAGCTATGGTGTATAATCAGGGCTGTATCAAGGGGGGGGGGGGGCTAGGGGGAGCTCTAGCCCCGGGCCGCAAGTTGAAAGGGGCCACAATGTGTCAACTCATGTTTTTCAAAACATTATTATAACTTATACATTTTAAATTTATGTCATACGAAAATGGACTATGAACTTTTATACTTCATTACCGATACACAAGACTCAATTATAGGTATAGTGGTCGTCGCTTCTCTCAACTCGTTATCGTCGTTATCGAACGGGTTTCCGGCCGATTCACCGACGCGATATATATAATGGATTAAATCTATTTTTAAACCTAGTACATTACACGTTCGATGAACGATATACAGGTACTTTCACAGATGCAGTACTGATTATTTTAGCTTAGACCGCAGACGCTCGCTTGAGATTTCCGACTGTTTATTGTGGCCGGCAATGAGTGAAATCATCCGAGAAAAATGTATAAAATTAGAACCGGCATATTTCCAAAATAAAAACAACGAGTTTTCAGTTTCTTTACGAGGTTATAAAAACCAAAAAAGATATTTTTCTCATAGTTTTTTTACATGAACTTTGGTGAATGGAGAGAAACACGAACGATTATGGCGATAAAAGAATTAGTGGTTATTAAAACAGTTCAGTACACCAGTTATGCACTATGAAATGGCTTCATCGTTTGAATAATAAAACAAATATTAATAAACAGTTAACGAAACAATTAGAAGTAGAGGAAAATTATTGGATTGATATTTTAAAACGCGTTGTTTAAGCTATTCGTTTTCTTTCGACACGAGATCTTATATTTCGAGATAGTCATGAAGTGATTGGAGTTACGGATAATGGTAATTATTTAGAAATACTTGAATTGATTGCTAAATTTGATCCTGTGTTGAAAGCACATATAGAAAATTATAGTAACAAAGGCAGGGGCAGTGTGTCTTATATATCAAAAATCATTTGTGAGGAACTTATTGGTATCATGTCTTCAAAAGTGTTTGATCACATTGTCAATGAAATTATTAAATCTTAGTATCTTGGTATTTTCATTGATTCAACTCCAGATCTTGCCCATATTGATCAGCTGTCGGTAATCATACGTTATTGTTTGAATGTTACAGTACATGAACGATTTCTTGGCTCTGTCTCTTTTCATAGTCATACTAGTGAAGCTCTAGGTGCGACTGTACTAGAATTTCTCAAACGAAGTGGTATTGATATTGCCAACTGTCGTGCGCAAACTTATGATAATGCGGCCAACATGTCTGGAAGATATCGTGGACTACAGGCTCAAATTAAAGAAGTAAATTATTTAGCATTTTATGTCCCATGTGTCGCACATTCTTTAAGTTTAGTTGGAGATTGCAGTGCAAAAGAATGTTTAAAAGCGATCAATTTTTTTTCAATTCTTCAAAAATTATATGCGTTTTGCAGCTTCTACGCATAGATGGGACGTATTATTAAGAAACAGCAAAAAAAGTAGTAAAACTTTAAAAAGTCTCTCCAGTACACGGTGGTCTTGTCGTAATGATGCTATTGAAGCATTTTCTAGTAATTATGATGAGATATATAATACGTTATCTGACATTTCTAAAGATATGAATGAAAATGCTGACACTCGTCATGAAACCAATTCCATTAAGAAAAAGTTAATTAAATTACAAATAGCTTTTGTGATTATTTTTTGAAAACGTGTACTAGGCAGATTCAATACTACAATCGTTAATAACATTTGTTGATGATCTCAGAAATGATTTTGACGCATTTGATGATGAAGCAAAAATATTGAGTCTCTCAATTAATAAAGAATGGTCTAATGGAGGAAAAAACAAACGTAAAATTATTCAAATATATTCGGATGGTACTACAGGTCATGAGAATTTCAAAGGTACATTTAGAGTCAACACTTTTTTTGTTATCATTGATAAATTGCAAACCGAATTAAAAAAACGTAGCTTTGCTTATGACAATAAAACAAACCTTTTTGGATTTTTGACTCGTTTGGACGCGATTGATGATAATTTATTGAAAAAATCCGTAAATAATTTAGTCAAAGTTTACTCTCATGATCTAGAAAAAAATCTATACGACGAATAGAAACAATTCATTGGTATGGTTAAAGTTAAGGAAGATAATAAATTAATAAAATCCCCGGTTAACATGTTACAAATGATTGTTGAAGATAATCTTTCTGGCGTTTTTCCACATATTTATGTAGCGTTCCGAATTTTTTTAAGTATACCAGTTAATAACTGTGAAATTGAACGATATTTTTCTGCACTAAAAATAATTAAAAATAAATATCGTTGTATGATGGGAGAATCAAGACTGACATTTCTATCAATTCTTTCAATAAAGTCTGAATTGACTATGAATATTTCATTTGAAGATACAATAAGAAAATTTGCTAAGGAAAAATCCAGAAAAAAGTTTTTTAAACATATTATATAAGATTAGAAATATATGTATATTTTTTTTTATTGCATAAACCGAAAAAATGTATAGTATAATATAAGAATAAAATTATATTTAAAAACAATGCTATACTTATTTTAATTTATTTTTATTACAAATTACTAAATCTAAAGAAAAAAAGGAAATTGTTTTAGGTAAAAGGGCCTCAATAAAAGTAATAGCCCCTCTTAAATTATGTCCATAATTCGACCCTGTGTATAATATATTTAATTATGTAATTGTTTTGACTTGTTTTAAACGCTCTTTATTTTATTTATACTTTTAAATAAATGGGCTAAAAAAATTTTTAGGTGTATATTTTAAGTGCACAAGTGCTTGCATATTATTTTTTTTTAAACCATTTTTATATTGTATCTAATATCTATAATAGGTATCATTAATAATTATTATTATGCGTATAATATACCTACATAATGCGACTTGTGAGTAATCATTATCTTCTTTTTATTTTTAATAATATTTTTAATTCATATTAATTTTTAAAAGTGTTATAACTTGATTTGAAGTATTTGTTTTTATTATTTAGATTTAAAACGTGTTTAACAAGTTTTATATTTTGCCTCAAATAAATATTATTAACTAGGTACCTTTTAATTATTATGTTTTGCATAGTAATTTCTTGAATTTTTTTGTTTATATAATCTACCTAATTTATTAACATTTAAAAAAAAAGTTGTATTACTTCAGTTGAAGTATATTTTTTTGTTTCTATGATATTTAATTTTCTCAATAATGTTTATATTTTATTTTAACTTGTAATAAATATTATTTCTAAAAATATTATTAACTTGGTGTATTTTGTTTTTGGTCCACTCGACACCTACTTTACAGCAGGGTGACTTCTCCCATTTTTATTTATATCTTTGTTACTCCCTTGGCTCTTATTGGTTCCTTATATAATATGTGTCAAAGTTAATGTTTGGTGATACACAACATAATATAATTAATTAAGCCGAAAATAAACATAATATATAGGTATATACTTGCAAGACGGTATATATATATATATATATTTTAATTACCTAGTAATTACCTAGTAACAACCTAGTTGTTTTAACTTTAATTTCTATAATTATCTGTTATTTATCTAGATAAAAATATTTTTATCTTTTATCTTTTTGTTAGATGAATTTAATTTGTTTATCTTTTATCTGTATCTTAGATAAAATTTAGTGTTGTTATCTTTATCTTTATCCAGATGATTTTTTTTGTTATCTGTTCCTAACACTACATATAAAATCCAAATACCACTGACTCACTGATCACTGTATCTCAAAAACTACTCAACGTACGAACTTGAAATTTGAAATAGAGGTTCTTTTCATATTTTCACCGTGCAATAAGAAAAATTTTTTTGAAAATCGCATTATTAAGGGTTGAAATAGCTGTGAACTGGACGTATAAACTTTTTAATTTTCTGGTTACCTAGGAAATAAGTTGATGTGTTTTATATGTTGATTTTAATAGTTATCGATTGAGATTTATGCAAACTATCAAATAGTATGATTCAATAAAATCAATAACATTTGAATACACAAATATAATATGCTTATTTCAACGGGCCGGCCGCAATGAACAATCGCAGCTAGAAAACCATACCGTAACATAAAACAATACACATACAAATTCTATTTATTAGTTATCTCTACGTTGCCTTACCACGGTGCCTATACATCAAACACGTTCATTTCATTTGCACTCCGCACTACCATCAGTTCGGACGTGCGTAACATATATAATATTAAACACGTTAATTTCATTTGCACTCCGCTTTACCAGCAGTTCGGACTTGCGTAACTTATAAAATATTTACGGTGCCCGTAAACACATGGAGCTCATCGACGTTCGCGGTGTCATGGTACCTCACCATGATCTGCATGTGGAGGGAGACGGTTCATGTTTCTTTTATTCGCTTTCATATCACATGTCTAGCACCTTTTCACATGCGCCTCATTTACGGACAAGTGTCGTACAATACGTTTGTAACAATTGGAAACGGTTTGAACTGTACAGCATGATGCAGTGTGGTAATATTTACAGAAATATTAACGAATATCATGCTTACATGTCTCTTCCTACCACTTATGCCACCCCTTGTGAAATTCACACTACTTCTGAAATATACCCGTACCATTTAGTACTATACAGAGATGGCGATGTTATTTTACAGCCGGACGAGTACATGGAAGAAAAGTTCATATTTCATTTTAAGTGCATTGGTCCTATGATGAACGCACATTTTGAACCACTTATTCCTCTATAGGCCTTCTCTTCCTTCAAATATACTTATCGTCTGTACTTCATTTATCTCAGGCAGTACTGCCAAACCACATGCAAAATCTGAATGTCAACAGTTGTCATCAGAAAAAAGTAGAAAAAGAAAATGCCGCCGTAGGGTAAATGACAGAACTAAGACACAAAAACTTAGAGAAGCCGTGAAAAAGTATGCAGATAAAAATCCTGAAGTTAATAGGAAGTATCCAAGTATGAAGCAGGGCGTAATATTAGCAGTTCTGAAGCTGCTTGGAGAATCTTACGTATCCCCATCCATGAGAGATTCCCACCTGTTATGCATCTTTCTGTTCATCTTGAGAATGGTCAAAGAATTTACTTCACAACTGATAATGCCTCAGAAAAAGTACAGAATCCTAATAGTATTACACTTTTCGGATTCTTTGATCTATGTAAAAATGATTCTTTTGCAAGAACATTTTTGTATAGTGAAGTTCCAGCTTATTTTATTTGGAAAACAACAAATATAGCCGAAGAAAGCAAGAAAAGGGTCATCCAGGAGTCAAACAAAATCATGTGATTAGTAGAGTCTATACTGTACACCAGCGGTTCTTAACCATAGGGTCGCGACCCAATTTTGGGTCGCCAATAATTTTAAATGGGTCGGCTAAAATTTAAAATGTCGGTATTATATTTTTATTTTTATATCTTATAACATAAATAATAAATGAAACAGTTTTCGTAAATGCACAGTATTGATAATTGGTACAAAGAAGCTTATCAAATTTATTCGTTTCTGTTAATGTCAACCAATAAAGTATATTTATATAGCTATAAGTTATAGTACTAGATAAGTTTTCGACCAGCATTTTTCTTAGAATTAATTATCAATATTGTGAACGTCGTATGGTACTATTATTTGTGTAGTCGTGAGGTTAACGTCAATCTACCTGTACCCAGTGCGGAATAGTCGTTAGCATTCGTAAATCGTCTAATAATTTTGTCAAAAAACCTTTGATAGTTACAAATAATGAAAATGAAATGACGAAATCACATGCAAATGAACAAGAAAATATAGAGATGGACGAGATGCCTAGAAAAAAGGTAAAAATATCGATGAATTACATATATAAATACATTGATAAATATATTAGTTATGGGTTTACTTATATAAATGAAAACGGAGTAGATTTGCCACAATGTGTTATTTGCGGTATTGTACTAGCGAATGCTTCTTTAAAGCCAAATAAACTTATACGGCATCTTGAAACTAATCATAATGAATACAGAAATAAAACTACAGATTTTTTTTTAAGAAAACGTGATGAGTTAAAGATAAATAAAAAAAATATTAAATCATACACCACAGTTGACAAGGTGTATTTAAAATGTTCTTTCATTGCAGCTTTGCATATTGCTAAGACAAATAAGCCATATAATATTGGTGAAAAATTAATTAAACCTTGTATGGTCGATATATGTTCAGAACTATTCGGTAATGAACACGTCTCAAAAATAAAAAACATCCCCATGTCAAATAACACTATTCATAAACGAATTCTTTGTATTGCTAATGATATCGAATATCAGCTCGTCGAAAAAATAAACAAATCTTTATTTTATGCCATCCAGTTGGACGAATCGACAGATATTAGTAATTCAGCTATATTATTAATTTATGTAAGGTACATTGATGATACATTTAACGATATAAAAGAAGAGTTGTTATGCACCTTAAAGTTGAAAACCTCTACTACAGCAGATGAAATTTTCAAAATAATGAATAATTATATGATATCCAAAATTATTAACTGGGCTTCTTGTATTGGAATTTGTACAGATGGCGCAGCGTCTATAACAGGGATACATTCAGGTGTAGTATCACGCGTTAAAGAAGTAACACATGCACATCTAATGTCCTTTCATTGTTTTATACATCGAGAACAATTAGCAATAAAAGACATGGGTGAAAATTTCAATGATATTTTAAACTAATGTGTAACAATTATAAATTTTATTCGTGCAAGAGCCATTAATTCTCGTATTTTTTCTGTTATGTGTGAAGAATTTGGTTCAGTTTACAATAATGTATTATTTCATTCTCATGTACGTTGGTTATCAAGGGGAAAAGATTTAACGAGATTTTTTGAATTAAGGACTGATATAGAAGTATTTTTAAGAGAAAAAAATTCACCGCTATCCGACCATTTTCAAGTTATAGAATTTGGTTGGCAAAAGTTGCGTATCTTTCAGATATTTTTTCATTATTAAATGAGTTAAATTTGAGTATGCAAGGGCCATTAACTAATATTTTTTCATGTTATAATACAGTTGAAGCTTTTCTGAAGAAACTTGATCTTTGGATAAAACGAATTCAGGAAAATATGTATGATATGTTTCCATTATATTATAACATGATCGAAGAAAAATTATTTTAAAAAAATGAAATAAATGTAATGCAATGTGTAATTAAAACACATTTGTCGAAATTAAAAAATAAATTATTAAATTATTTCCCACCATCTCATGATATTCGATTAAGCAATATAAGGATTCTTAACCCGTTTTTACCCTGTGAAAAACATGAATTATCTTTATTAAATGAGAGCCAACTATTAGAATTATCGTCAGATAAATTATTAGAACAATCTTTTAATACTAAAAGTTTTAACCAATTTTGGATATCTTTAAACAAAGAGTATCCTAATCTTTACGAAGAAGCATTAAAAAAAATACTTCCTTTTGCAACCACATATTTATGTGAATCCGGATTTTCGACATTAACTACAATCAAAACCAAATCCAGAAATAAGCTTGATGTCGAACCCACGATGCGTATTTCACTTACTAACTCCATAGAAGCTCAAATTGATTCATTGGTGAAGCAACATCAAGACGAAGGAAGTCATTAAATTCTTATTTTAAAAAAATATTTAAATTAAAAATTATTTTAAAAAATATGTACGATTTTAAATTATTAAAAGAAATGTTTATTTATAAAAATTTAATGTAATTAATATGACCTATAAGTACAAGTAATAAAAGTAAAAAAAAAAATTATTAAATTAAGAGTACCCATTAGTTATTTTTTATTCCACCATTAAATATTATTTATAAAAAGGTCGCATGAAAAATTTGGTAAATATCTAGGATCGCCACTACACAAAGGTTAAGAACCACTGCTGTACACCATAACAATGCCAAATGCTATTACTTGTGACTATTATTTCATAAAGTACGTGGACCGACTTGCTTTAATGATCTCAAAATAGTGTCTGGAGTAATTCATCCATCTTATCAATCTGCCAGCCAAGCTCTTGGGTTGTTGGAATATGACACTCATTGGGACCGAACTCTAGAAGAAGTCACTATTTTTGATTCTCCACAAAAAATCCGTCAATTATTTGATGTTTTGTTACTGTTTTGTCAGTTAGCTGACCCGTTAAAACTTTGGGAAAAACATAAGGACAGTATGTCAGAAAATGTGAAAAGACAACTGGTAAATGATTACAAAGAGATTGGTATTGAAACCATTGTGGATGTTGTTCACAATAAATGCTTAGTGCTGCTAGAACAGGTCGTCTTCTCGATCGGTAACCATTCAATTATCAGTTTGGACTTCCTTCACCAACTCACGATGCGAGTGAATTAACTGTCAATCGTGATTATCTGAGAGAACTGTCTTATGACGTAGAACAATTTTCTAAATTAGTTTATCACAACATAAAATAGCTTAATCCTGAACAAAGTCAAGTTTATCACGAATTTATAAGAAGCGTTGATTCAGATTCTAGACGTATTTTTTTCTTGGATGCTTCTGATGGAACAGGAAAAACGTTTTTAATGAATCTGTTGCTAGCTAGCGTAAAAATGTACAAAAAAATAGCGATTTCTGTCACTTCCTCTCGAATAGCAGCTACTTTGTTGAATGGTGGAAAGACCGCTCTCTCTGCTTTTAAACTTTCTATCAACTTAAATTTTTCTAAAACTCCTTTATGCAACATTTCAAAGAAAAGAGATGCAAGTTAGTTGTTTGGGATGAAGTTACAATAGTTCACAAGGAAGGAGTAGAAGCATTAGATAGAACTCTCCAGGACATCAGGAGTAGTAAACACCTAATGGGTAGGATGACCGTCTTACTAGCTGGTGACTTCAGGCAAACACTACCTATTGTTCCTCAAGGAATTCGTACAGATGAGGTAAAGGCCTACCTTAAATCATCCTACCTATGGCCTATGATTCAAGTCAAATCCTTACGAGTCAACATGAGAGTGTACCTTAAAGGCGATCTTGAGGCAGAGGATTTTTCCAACTTACTCCTTCAAATAGGAAATGGAGATTTAAATGAAGATGATGATAGGAAAGTGAACATTCCAAACAATTTGTGTGCAGTCGTCAAGGATCTAAGTTGAGTGAGCAAATATATCCGAATTTAAATACTTTACATTCAGAAAACCTGACTTGGCTTAACGAAAGAGCCATTCTTACACCAAAGAATGACACTGCAGCAAGCATCAACGATTCCTTATTGGTCCAGCTTCCTACTGAAACGGAGAAATATCCATCTGTGGACTCTGTTGTGGAGTTATAAGATGTAGTTCATTATCTTGTAGAGTTCCTTCACACTTTAAATCCACCAGAAATTCTACCTCACAATCTATGTTTGAAAATGGAGCTCCAAAAATGCTATTGCGTAACCTTATACCTCCAAAACTTTGTAATGGCACACGACTTCGGGTTAAGACCTTACATAAAAATGTAATTGAAGCAACTATCTTTACAGGCTGCGGTATGGGAGAAACAGTTTTTCTAATAAGAATACCTTTAATTCCATCTGACTAACACTTTCAATTCAAACGGCTACAGTTTCCAGTAAAGGTATATTTTTCCATGACAATTAACAAAGCGCAAGAACAGTCTTTGAAAGTGGCAGGAGTGGATTTAAGGAATGACTGTTTCTCCCATGGCCAATTATACGTAGCCTGTTCACATGTAAGCTTTCCTGATAGTCTGGTAATACTGTCTCCCGAAGGAAGAACCAAAAATATACAAGGAGCTACTATAAAAATGCAAACACGACTTGCATAAAAATAGTTAGCACACAACAATGTTACCCATAACATTTTAAAATAATATTATGAATATTAAAAAAATATACACACGGATGAAGCCAGATAATTATATAAAAAAAAAAGCAAAAACAATTTAGTAAGCATAAAAAATATATAGCACTCAACAATATTACCCATATAATTATACATGTGGCTACAAATTTAAATATTATATAATAAACATTTAAAAAGACATTCTTCGTTTCGACAACACTTCCACAGCGTTTTACACCTAAAAGGAGTATTTCCGGGCAATGCCGGGTAATTCAGCTAGTATATATACATATATATATATATATATATCATTTTTGTATCTATTATATTTTACTAAAACACGTAGTAGTATCATAAACATACATCATACATATTGTCGAAAATAATTCCATCTACTTCCATGCGCTTAATGTTTTGAATCAAATCCTTTCCTTTTTTTTTTGCGAAAACATCCAGCCAATCATTAACACTTATAGAATCATAATTAACCATAATAGGTAGATCTCCTTTAATTTTTTTAATACCAGCTATGTCGTCCGTATAGTTATCTATAAGTCAATGATTAGTGTTATTTCCTACTATGCATAATACATATATATAAATTCATTAAAAATAACGGATTATTTTTAAAACATTTCAAAATAGAGTTAATTAAGTTTTAACTAAAACTGAAATCTACACATTTTTAACATTTTAATTATGTTCTTTAAAATATAATTCAATTTTTCTAAAATATAACCAAAATAACAAACATTAAGTATTATGTTATGTAAGTAATATGTTTCCCACCAATACCAAATAATTAATTAAATATTTTAGAGATACAGGATGCGGTGGAGCCGACTGATGAGTTTTGAATGGCTATAAAAAATAACATTAAAACTTAAAGTAAAAAATTATTTTTTATTACGATCAGTATGAAATCCTATTTTGTAACATTTTATTTTGAAAATTATAACTTTAATATGGTGGCCGTCAGCATTAATAAATTTTTGTAGACGATCTCTGAAGTTTACATATGATTTTATGCAAGTTTCGCTTGGTATGGCCTAAATTTCTACTGTAATTTTTTCTTTCAGGACTTCTATAGTAAGGAGACGATGTCTAAATTCATACTCTTTAAGGTAATCGCAGAGGAAAAAGTCACATGTGTTTATGACAGGAAAACGAAACAGCTTCTGCAAATTAATCAGGCATTAATTTATTTTTTAGCGACGTGATTCATTTTCATCTTTTTGGAACTGTGAATAAGCAGAGTTTTCGATTACCATTTGGTGTGCTGTATCACAATTGGAACGATCAATCTAAACTTTTTTTTGGACGAGAGCAGGACCGTCACTGTCAATTCCACTCGTCATGGTGAGATTTCGGAAACTTATCTACAGCATAAGTTAGAGGAGAAAGCTGAAGAACATGATTTAGGTGATTTTTGTTTTCAACAAGAAGGAACAACAGAGAACACTACTTAAATTTCACTTTTTTGGCGACAAATGTCTCCTGAACAGTTTGTCTCTCTAAGAAGTTACATAGGCTAGTCAGCACGTTCTTCTGATTTCAGCATGTGTAAGTTTTTCTTCTGTGGCTAATTTAAAGTTAATGTTTTTAGAAATGCAGAAAAACAAACAAACGTGCAGAAAATCTTATGTGAACTTCAGACATCGCTTACAATAATGTAATGTATCGACCGCCATCTTTAAGACATCGTTTTCAAAATATAATATTACAAAATAGGATTTCATACTGATTAAGCCTATCAAATATATCCAATACCAATACCAATGCCTATCCAATACCTTGGCTCTATCGCACCATGTATTATATTGCAATTATACAATTTATATTAAAACAAACTAAAAATGTACGATATCTTTTGCAAAAATAAATTAAAATTTGATACAAAGTAAGTAGTTAAGAAATAACTTGTATTGATTCCGGTTACTACTACTGTTTTGCATCCTTCTGGTAATTTTGTTACGGTCCTTGATCCATTTTGCAAACCACAAATGCATTTCAGATCATCGGGAGTAATAGGTTTACCTAAAAAAGTGTAAATACGGATGAAATTAACGTAATACATATTGTTATAAATTATGTAACATACAATTTAAACGCTTCCTGAGCATCGACATGGATACGATTTTTTTTGGGGGGGGATGGGGTTTTAAAATATATTTATGATACAAATTTCATGTTATTAGTTAAACTAAACATCATTTTTATTTTGTTTCAAATTGGTATAAGTTATAAATAGTTGTTATAGTTTTATATTCGATTGTTATTGTAGTAAGCCCAATGCTCAGCATAATTTAATATATTCAAAGAGATCCAATTGTTAAAATAGGTATTAATAATTATGCCTACGCATAATTATTATTAGATAGGTGGTATAACGTACTCGTATAAAACAGGGACAAAATGTAGAACGCACGGAAATCGGGGGTAAAGGTTACAACTACTAAACAATATTATAATGTACGCATATAAAATTATAAATAACTTTTTCCACGAAGTTAGAAAAGACCTAACGCACGGAAATCCAGGGCAAAGGTGAAAACAACAAGTAGTTTTCACATTAATGCTAAATCGACAATAAAGGGGAATTAATAATATAATTACACCACTTTTACGTCATTGGACCTCAATAAATACAGGTAAAGCACTTGGCATTAAGTCAGAAGTAGATAGGTAGTTATGATATAGACAGTGATATAGTCATTTTCCTATAACTGGTCAATTATTAGAGCTTCTTATTTCATGTTTGCATATTTTCACTATTTCCGTGGAATTATTATTTGAATATATAAAAACGTGTACTTGAAAACTCCGTGTATACATGTAATTATTCACATGTATACATATATTTAAGTATACACGTTTTTACGTATTCACATACTGAAGTCTTAATATTTTTTTTTAAATTCATAATATTGTTGAACTAACAAGTTAACATTTTTTGTTAATAACGATGTCTTTTTTTAAGTTACTACACTGTATTCGCACTACAGTACTGCATAATACATAATACCATAGATTATAGAATAGATAGATAGCCCATGCAATGATAATAATTGGTTACTACTTTTGTGACAAGACCGTTATGGAACGCTAGTGTATTTATGACGCAAAGATGGTACCATTGATTTCAGAATATACAGATAAGCGGTTAGGTTATATAGGTCTGTATATTATAGTAGTGACTAATTATATGACGGCGACCAAGGTATATAGAAAATACAGGTTGCCTCATTCTGAGATTTTGAAAAAATAGGAGAGGGGAGACAGTTTGACTGACGTCATTGTCGTACACTCGTACGACGACCCATCCACTCGTACACAATACATCCATGACAAAATCTATTGCACATGTCACAATTACATCTTGTTTAATGTTTATAGTTTATGTTTAAATATACAATGGCAGCGAAAGGCGGATCAGTGTGTGCTATTGCTACTTGTACAAACTACAATGATATTATGTTTTTTTTTCTGATAACACTTTAGAATAAAAACACTTATACAAAAGTTTTTTGCAGTACTTTTTTAAAAATTATATATTTGTATTAAGTACTAGTGTATTTTATTGGTAGCTATTATTTCCTAATACCTGCATTATCATATATCAGTTGTTAAAAAACATGTTTAAAAAAAAAAAATAATAAAAAAACTGTTTTAATCGTTACATTTTAAATATTACCATTTCAACGTTTAAAACATGTTAAAAATATAATTTAAACGGGCTTATAACAAAATATTATGTAATTTATTATGTTGTTACGTGGTACCCAATGAAAACAGATACCTATCGTAATGATGAATGTTTCGGGATGGAATGAAGCGACTTTAAATCTTTTAACACTTTGCTAAACTTTTTAATAAAATTAAGTAAATGGCTTATACAGAACATACAGTTATTAATTATTAAAATATTCGCGATAACAATATCGAAGACAAAACTCGGAAGGGCTTGCACTGATAGCTAGACACGTCTGATGTTGGTGGTGAAACGGAGCCTTTATATACTCTGTTTGATTTTGTTGTTGTTAGTTAATTGTCTTGTTTTCGCCACCTGGTTGCCCTTGGCCTTGATCGTCAAATTCGAATGATGACGTTGTTTGCGGTTGTTTGCGATTTGTAATTCGCACGTGGCTTTTTCTCTGTGTCCGTTTCACTATTTGTTCATGGTCGTGTGATGAAATATAAGGATAAGTATTAAAATGATTCGGTACTTATGGTCGTGCGATGAAATATAAGGAAAAATGATTCGGTACTTATGGTCGTGGCTTTACATTACAATTATGTGTGCAATATAATTGAACATTTTTATCCTCGTATGACTCGGGAATATGCGTATTAATATATGCATATTACACCTCGCCGCTAAAGAGACAATTTTGGGGTGAAACAACAAAAGTGTTATGTTGTTTCTTACAATTCAAATTTCAGGATACAATTTACAAAAATAGTATTTTAATAAGTTTTACAAGTGTTAGTGATATGTTTTAAGTTTCCACCCTTACAATTTGGTTACGATGGGTTGGAAATATATTATAATATTTGGTTAATTAACATTTGTTGTGTAATAATTATACATTATAAATTTTTTGTTAGTTACAACTTATACGATACTACTAGTTAGTTATTGTTATTGTATATATATATTTTTTTTTTTTTTTTTTTCGACTACAATAAATGAGTTAAGTATTCATTACTATCTTTATTGATAGTTAACTGAAGAACATGCATGTCTCTGGGTATTCTTCGTGATTTGCTAAAATAACTACTCCTACTGGTAAATATTCCTCCCTAAGATCCTCCGTAAGTTCTTTTATATTTTTACTTAAATGAGTTTTAATTTCCTTTAATTCATTTATGGTGTATTTATCTTTCATTGTTTTATTAGTATTAATTAAATGTGCTCTTAATGTAAAATGTTTTGGTTTTTCTAGTTTTATTTCTTTTTGAATTTTTATTAATAATCTGTTAAAAAATTGTTTTGATTTATGCATTTCTTTGTCTTAAAATAAAATTTTATTTGTTAAATTAATTATTTAAATTTAAAATTCTTTTGAGTTTTTTTGTTATCTGTAAGTTTTTTATTTGCTTTAGATATATTTAAAATACTAATTATGGCATAACTTTCTTTTACGTGTTCTTATTTTTCTTTATTATCATGATTTGTCAAAACTAATGTATTATTCGTGATATCTATTATTGCTTTAGATTCGGTTAAAAATACTTTTCCTAATATTCCGTGTTTTATTAGAGGAAATTGTGGACCTACGACTTCGAATGTTACGTTTATTTCTTCGTTATTAATTGTAATTGGAATATTTATTCGACCTATTGTATGTATTAGTTGTTGACTAATGCCGCGTATGTATACTTTATTGGATTCGTCGATGAATAAATTATTTTTTAAAAATTGTAATTTAATGATATTAATATCTGCCCCAGTATCAACGAGGAGATGCAATTCGTCAATGTTACATGCGCTAGATTTACATGTTATATGATTATTGATTATTGTTGATAATATGTGAAAACAGTTTCGCATTGATGGTCCGTTATCGGTGTTTCGTTGTAATTCTCGGTCGCGCATTGAATTTGTTGTACCGTACGCGGCGCGCGTTGCGAGTACGGTGTGGCGTTTCCCGAATTAGTATTTTGACGTGCGGCGTCGTTTTGTCTAGAGTAGCAAATGTCCATAGAATGACCTTGTTTGCCACAATAAGAACACATCATTACTCCGTTATTAGCGCTTCGTATGGGAGGCCTAGTATTATTATTAGGATTATTATTATTCAATCCATTGCGTTGAGGTGGTTGATTAATATAATTATGGTTATTAAATTGTTGCTGTTGCGTATTTCTTGCAATAAATTTGTGATTATTAAAATTATTATTAAATCGTGGATTGAAGTTTCTTTGATTCGGATTTCGTTGTTGTGTGGGATGACTGTAATAGTTTTGATTAATAGGTATATTTAAGTTATTTTTGCTTTTTTGTGTTAAATTAGTAATGAGGTTATCTCTATCTATGTCTTCTGCTAGATCGAGCTCTTCTTGTAAAGCAATAGCTTTTGCTTGTTCAAGTGTTTTTGGGTCTCTATTACGTAATGTGGTTCTAATTGATTTAGTAAATCCCTTTATGTATAATGCTAGAGTTTGCTCAGTTAACTGTTGTGTTATTGCTTTTGCATCGTTTTCGTTTTTCCCAGTTGTATATAAATTAGCGAGTTGATAGTATAATTTTTCTAGCCTATCTGTGTATGACTTAACGCTTTCGTTTTCGTTCATTTTAATTGAATTTATTTGTAATTGTAACGCGGATGACGAATAATGAGAAGCATATGCTTCTTCTAGATGTTTTTTTATGTATATCCATTTACTGGTATCTTTATATTTTAAACATTCGGCTGGTTTTCCCGTAAGTTTAGTTAATATGTAACGTATAAGTAATGGTACATTAATTAAATCTACTGAATTTACGGCGATATCACAAGCGTTTATAAATTGGGTTATGTTTTCCTCTCCCGAACAATAAGGAATAAATTTAAAAGCTTTGTCTACTGCCATAGTAGTGGGAATTTCTGATCTGACTGTTGGGCTAGTCATTTTTTTATTTTGTCGTTTAGGTGTTTTTTAAAAATAGAGCTTCTATTGGGCCTCTACTCCTAGTCACTATTTGAGGTGGACTAATTAATAAATTATTTTCGAGTTCTTTAATTCTATTCTCTCTTTTTAATTGTTCCTCTTTTATGCTTAAATCGTTTGGTGTTACGTTTAAACTGGGTGTGCCTTCTGTTGAGTTTTTAGTTGGTGATTGCTCTAGATTTGCAAGTTCTAGAGGAGACGTATCGCTAATATCAGTATAGTCGTTTTCATACATATGAGTTGTAATATTGTTTATGTTAGTTTAACATAATAAATTTGAGATTTCAATAATAATAAATAAGTTTCAATAATAATTCACAAATAATAATTTTTCAATAATAGAATTTAATAATTCTCAATTATAACATCAATAAACTTCTCAGTAATAAGTTTAATGCAATAAATAAGCTTTCTCAATAATAATCTCTTCCGATAATATTTTATATATTATATAAGCCTTCTTTCAGTAATACTTTCAATAATGTTTTTCAATAAATTTCAATAATAATTTTCAATAATAAATCTCAATCGCAATAATAAATCTCTTCCGATAATATTTTATATATTATATAAGCTTTCTTTCAGTAATACTTTCAATAATGATTCTCAATAAATCTCAATAATAATTCTCAATAATAAATCTCAATAATAATTCTCAATAATAAATCTCAATAATAAATCTCAATAATGATTTTCAATAAATCTCAATAATATTTTTTCAATTGTTTCAATAATAATTTTATTACAACTCATATGTAATATTAAAATAGGTTAACCTGGTATGATGTTATGTGTATACACAGTCTTGATTTGTTATATTTTATAATTATAATCGTATGCTTACGCCAAGATGACTCGTGGAGTTGTCATTTTTTTAAGAATGTAAGTAAGTGTTGATGGAAGTTGATTGTTAATTGAAGTTGAGTGTTGATTGAAGTTGAGTGTTGATTGAAGTTGAGTGTTGGTTTCGTAAAGAAAAGTGATCAATTTTCCTTTAATGAAATTGACTCAAGATTCTAATGAACGATGTTCGGAATACCGACTGCGCCACTGTTACGTGGTTTATCTTACCGATATGAAATCCTACCGACTGCGCCACTGTTACGTGGTACCCAATGAAAACAGATACCTATCGTAATGATGAATGTTTCGGGATGGAATGAAGCGACTTTAAATCTTTTAACACTTTGCTAAACTTTTTAATAAAATTAAGTAAATGGCTTATACAGAACATACAGTTATTAATTATTAAAATATTCGCGATAACAATATCGAAGACAAAACTCGGAAGGGCTTGCACTGATAGCTAGACACGTCTGATGTTGGTGGTGAAACGGAGCCTTTATATACTCTGTTTGATTTTGTTGTTGTTAGTTAATTGTCTTGTTTTCGCCACCTGGTTGCCCTTGGCCTTGATCGTCAAATTCGAATGATGACGTTGTTTGCGGTTGTTTGCGATTTGTAATTCGCACGTGGCTTTTTCTCTGTGTCCGTTTCACTATTTGTTCATGGTCGTGTGATGAAATATAAGGATAAGTATTAAAATGATTCGGTACTTATGGTCGTGCGATGAAATATAAGGAAAAATGATTCGGTACTTATGGTCGTGGCTTTACATTACAATTATGTGTGCAATATAATTGAACATTTTTATCCTCGTATGACTCGGGAATATGCGTATTAATATATGCATATTACAATGTACAATTATAGTTTAGATAAAATTAACTTATAAAAAATAAAAATTGATTAATTTGAAAAAAAATATCTTAATTATTATTATTCATTTTATAAATTTGTTTACTAACCATAAAAAAATAATTTATTGTTACAAAAAAATGAGTGTGCTATAATATATATTTTTCTGTTTTTATGTTGTTTAAATTACTTGTTTTAAACTTTTTTAAACGTACACAATTTAAATAATAAATACCTATATAGTTCCAATTATAGTATAATACAACGTATTTTCTAATTTCCCTGTTCTGTTTTGTTAAATAAATAAGATACAAATAATAAGTTAATTAATTATAGTAAGGTAAAACACTAGAACTATATTATGTACATTGTACAATGTATAGTCGTACAGACTGTGTACGACAATGACGTCACGCGGCATATAGGAATTTGCGGAGGGTAGGCAGTATTTACACGATCTTGAGGCAACCTGTATTATCTATAAACCTTGGACGGCGACCACAAAAGAGCGCTGTAGCTGCAGACGGCAAAGGTGGTGTTTCTTGTTATAGTATGAATAACGGGGCGCGGTGTAGTCATGTGTATATTTATCAACTCAAGTCGTGCAACGTTATCGCATGAACCTGATTATCAATATTATTTTATTATTATTGTATTGTCCGGACGGCTCGGGCGTTCACAATATTATATTATTATAATATTTACTATCGTAAATGATATCGTAAGTGATTGGTGGTGATATGAATGGTCACGTAGGGAGTGAGAGGGTAGGGTATGAAAGAGTGCATGGAGGGTATGGTTTTGGCGAGAGGAATGAGGCTGGAGAAAAAGTTTTGGATTTTGCAGAATCGTATGAGCTTGCAGTAATCAATACATATTTTAGGAAAAGAGAAGAGCATTATATAACATACAAGAGTGGAAGAAATAGGTCGCAGATTGATTATTTTATGTGGAGGAGAGACAATATAAAAAGAGTAAAGGATTGTAAAGTAATTCCTGGAGAGAGTGTAATAACACAACATAGGTTGATGATAATGGAAGTATGGTGTAGTGGAAAAAAGATGAACAAAAGAAGGAATATAGGGAAGGAGATCAGAATTAGGTGGTGGAAATTAATAGGAAACAAAGAGAAGGAGTTTATAAAGAAATTAAAAGAAAAAGCTGTGTGGAATGTTGAGGGAGATATAAATGAGGTTTGGAGAAGGATGGTCACTTGTGTTAAGAACATAGCAAAAGAGGTTGTTGGTGAAACCAAAAGTAGTTTACCAGAAGACAAGGAAACGTGGTGGTGGGATGAGGAGATTCAGAGAGTAGTAGCGAGTAAGAAAAAGCAATTTAAGGTATGGCAGAAAAGTAGGAAGAGGGAAGATTGGATAGAGTATAAAAATGTATGTAAAATAGTGAAAAGTGCTGTAAGCAAAGCAAAGCTTAATAGGTATGATGAGTAATATGAGCGGCTAGGAACACAGGAAGGAGAAAAAGAAATTTATAGATTGGCGAAGGTGAGAGAAAAGCGATCCAAGGATTTCCAAGATGTCTGGTGTATAAAAAATGAGGATAAGAGAGTTTTAACAAATGATGAGGATGTGAAAAAAAGATGGAAAGAATATTTTGAGAAATTATTGAACGAGGAATATCCAAAAGAAGTTTTAGAGAGTATGTCATGGAATGAAGGATTGATTGGTCTAGTGGGCGAGGAGGAAGTGAGAGATGCGGTGAAGGCGATGAAAAAGAAAAAAGCGGTAGGACCAGATGGAGTACCTGTAGAGGTGTGGAAAATGTTAGGAGATGTAAGCATTGGGTGGTTGAAAAATCTTTTTAATAAGGTACTGATAGAGGGAAAAATGCCAGAAGATTGGAGAAAGAGTTTTATTGTACCAATATTTAAAGGAAAAGGAGACATACAAGAATGTGGGAACTATAGAGGAATAAAACTCATGAGTCATAGTATGAAGATCTGGGAAAAGATTATAGAGAAGAGGATAAGAAGTGAGACCTCGATATCAGGAAACCAGTTTGGTTTTATGCCAGGAAAATCGACAATGGAGCCATTATTTTGTGTTAGGCAATTAGTAGAGAAGTACAGGGAAAAGAATAAAAAACTATGCATGGTTTTTATAGATTTAGAAAAGGCGTATGACAGGGTGCCAAGAGAAGTTTTAAGGTGGGCATTAATGAGAAAAAATGTCCCAAAAATGTATGTTAATTTGATCCAGGATATGTATGAAGGGT